>BGPR01005945.1:62099-86541 GCA_013235015.1 Araneus ventricosus | reverse complement strand
CTTCAGCCTCAAAAATATATAAAATATTAACGGAAAAATACACGTAGATGCAGGAAAAGACAAGACCCTAGAGCCAACCGGCCCTGGGGGCCCGCAGCTGGAACAACACCAACCACTCGCTTACCCCATCACAAAAGAATTCAAAAAGTAACGGAAAACGATTCCAGATACAGACGCCTAAGACCTGATAACACCAAAAACCTACGCGCCAAGATGGCGAAGAAATAGTCCCGTAGCAAAATTTGAATTTAAAAATTAATAAAGTTGAAACCTTAATGGAAACAACAACAAAAATTAAGACTAATAATAATTAAATTGAAAACAAATTAAATAATTAAGTAAAATTTGGAAATTAAATGAAACGGCTAAAATTAACGTTTGAATTTCAAAATTAGCCAAAGTTGCCACAAGAAAATAAAGAAACTTTAGTGGCGAAGAATTAAATTAATTAAAAATACTGACAAAGCCGAAAAAATGATGTTAATGCAATATTTGCAATCTAACAACATGGCACCTGAATTGTCAGAAACCCCGGTGAAATGTCTTGAAATACTACGAGAAGCAAAAAAAAATTCTTAGTAATATACGTGAAAGAAGTTCTCCAAAAGGTGGAAAAAATGAAGAGGCAGATAGGAAAATTCTCATTCTATAAAAAGAAATTGCAGGAAACTGAATAGCCTATGAAGACGACTGAATTCTGCCTGGGCAGAATTGAAAAACTGTACACACATTAACTTACTAATATACATAGTGTTCACTCTAATCGTGGCCGAGCAGCTAATTTCTAAACTGTTAGAGATAGGCATATATTTTCAGAAAAGTTATCGAAAGTGTTTTCATTATGTATTTAAAGTAAATAACAACGTGGAACGTAAAGTCTTATTTAATATCAAATATTCTATACTGAAAATGTAAAAAAGTTTTCCAAAAACGTATTCTTAAGTATGTGTGTATATCGTCATGCCAATTTTACCTCAAAATGTGTGAAAACTTGTGATTTTTTTATAAACTAGAAGATAACATTAAAGAGCCTCCCGAAAAACCATTAGAGAAATGCTTTACACTCGATAAGAGGTGGTAAGATCAGTGATAGTTAAAACGCATTTAGAATCAATGATACAGTTTGTTTGTAGTATCACTTATTATATTAACAACTATGGGGCATAAAATTCTGAAATTCATAATGTTCATAAATGGATTTTTGGTTTTACTCGGCAAAGTTAATGTTGGTTCCCAGGATGCTGGCAAGTTTTCTGAGAATTAATAGCTCAGATGGAGGAAAATTTGATGCTGCATATTTCGCCATATATACCGGTAAAATAACAAACTTCAGGCGTTGTTTACTATAGGTTCCTAAAGTTATGATCCAAAGAACAAAGTTAACGGCTATATCAAACTTCTTTATTCACATAAACAAAAACGACGTCGGCGTCTAAAACAAAACAAAGAATGATTAGAAGCCGCACGTCTGCGCATCTATTATTATTCACATTAACGCGATCCCGTCAGTTGAGTTCTCTGTCTGAAGTATTGACCGCAGCGCCACATTTACCCACAAGTTATTTCTGTTCTAATCCTTGCGTATGATCGTATGAATGCAAGTGAAGAACTTTCTGTAAAACTTTCGATACCATCTAAGTTCAAAAGTTGACCTTTTTTAATCATTGCCATACTTTTATTTCCAATATTTTGTTAAGAGGTATTATTGGACGAGCGAAGCGAGGTCTACGTTTTAAATCGAGCATTTAGCACTTCGTCTGTCTGTTAATTTGCTTGTTATTCGATTCCGACCAAATGAGTTGTTCAATTTGTTTCAAATGTGGCATAAATATTTCTTGGAACAATAGAAAACGGTGTATATGTTTTATTTCTATTATTTTAATTCGGTAATAATAAAGTTTTTTAATTATATATAATTATTATATTAATTAATTTAATTGATAATAAAAGAGATTGTGGCAACGGTACATCAAGATTATGACATAAGAGTTGTATATAAATACAGTTCGCTTAACACTGTGTATTGTTATCCACATTTCGCTAAATAAATGTTATCTATTTTTATAATCTTTGGCTATCTTTTAGTGCTAAATTTATGTTTAAACACATTCACCATCTAAACCATTTCTTTCATACCTTATATGGCACAGTCGGCAATTTACAGAACTTTAAAAATTCGCTTGTAATTGTTAAGCCTAAATGGAATTATCAAACGCTGCTCGCTAAAATATGCGATTTTGGTGACATATTTTTCAAAATATTTAATATGCCGCCTAAAGATAAACGAAGTAAAAGAACTAGAGATTCTGCTGAATTAGCAAAGCAATATGAAATTTCTGAAATATTTCCGAACAGCGCTGATTTATTGAACGAAGTTGCAAGTTGAATTATTAAAAAATCGCCAACTTCCACAACCTACTTCAAAAATTGATTCAAATATTGCTTCATTCCTAACGATTTTAATGAAATCCCCAAAACAGTTTTTAGAACAAGAAATAATTTCGACAAATGTAATGCAGGTTACATCATTTAATGGTATGACAAATTCTATTCAAATATTTCAAAGAAATATAATGGATATTGTGTCTGAGTGGATAAAAGAAGTTGAAAGAATTTCAACACTAGCAAACTGTACAAATGAATTAAACTTGGCTAATGCTATCTCATTTCTAACCGGATCATCTAAAAATTGGTAAATAACTCAGGGTAACAGTTATAATGACTGGTCTGAGTGGAAATCTGCTAACACATCAAGATCTAAAAGGCGCATTACAATGCAAAAATGTTTAGCAAAGAAGGAAAGAAAGTTTAGTAGATTACATTTACACAAAAGACGCTCTCTTGGGAAAAAGCTCCTTTTCTATAGCCCAATTTGATCGCGTTTCAATTATTATCGGCGACACTACTGAAGAAAAGTGACAAATTGCTTTAGCTACACAAAATCGTACCGGCTGCGCCATACAAGGTATAAAAGTAATGATTTAGATGTTGAATGAGTTTAAATTTAAATTTAGACATAGCATAAAAATTGATAACATTTACTTAGCGAAATGCGGATAAAGATACTTAGAGATTAGCGAACTGTGTTAATCTACAACTCTGATATCATAATATAAATGTTCCACTGCCACTTCCTCTTTTATTACCAAAATAAACTTTAAAAGTAATTGGAACCTTACATTATAATATGAATCGTTTTGTAGAATCAAAGAAGAGCCTTTCACGAAAAGAAAAAAAAATATTAGATGGAACTAAGCAGGAAAAACAGCTATCAATATGATTTATATTTAAGCTTTATATTTTCCTGAATATCCGTGCTATTTTTACGAAAATGCATGCAAATATTATGCACATAAAACGAAACCATTGATGAAAGTTTCATCACGTTATCAGCTTTCTTTTAAACGGTATGAATCGAAATCCCTTTTCGTCTTCATCACTTTCTGGTCGTTCCCCTAAATGCCATCATGACTAGATTTTAACTGTAAAATTTGAGCTCCGACTACTGTATGTCCCGCGGTTCTCCGCAACTTATTGCGAACCACTGTGTCCACATTAACTCAAAATTTGTTTCGCCTTAAGAAATATCTCCTCGAGAGTCAAATTATGATGTCCGGTGTCGTTACTTACAATGCTGTCTTCATAGCAAAAATCATTTGCTAAGGTTTTAGAAACTGAGATGAAGATTAATTCTTTGATTTTTTCTTTGAGGAACAGCGAAGTCTTCTGCTCACAGAACTACTAGTAATTTGGTGAAGAATAAAAAATAAAATCATCTTCCATGCATGTAAATACCTGGAAAAATGAAGAGAATTTTCAATGAAAGATCTGAGAGATAATTATGAATACATGAAATTTATATGCACATAACGAGACATGCTCTCGGTCACGAGACCTTAAACATCATTGCACGCAGATGTATTTTTAGTACGGAAATTAATTTTTTAAATTGTTAAATTAAATATACCCTTTTAGAAGAAAATTCCTTCAAATAGTATATTTTTATTTAATTTAACAAAAATAAAATTTTTTGAAAATATAATATACAGTCTCATTTAGGATTTTTTAGAGTTTCAACAGCAAATAAAATTTAATTAGTTGACATTTACTCTTATTGAAGTCAAAAATCTCTTAATGAAATTTGATTTTTGTATCTTCTATAGATCCACATTTTAATTGTGATCTGCAATATGAATGTAAAATATTTAATGAAGACATCATATTAGTTTAAAAATAAAATACAACCGGACTATTATTGCTTAATGTATGTATAAATTAAACATTGTAACGTCCCAGCTAAAAAAAATCTGCAGAAAATCTGAAGGTATTTGGAATATGCTTTTTTCAGATTTTCTGCAGAAAAAAAATGCAGAATATCTGAAGAAAACTGTATTCGAAATACCTTCAGAATTTCTGCAGAAAATATATGTTCCAAATACCTTCAGATTTTCCTACAGTCAAGGTTTAATTGTAATTAATGTAATTATTAAGTTCATTAATCTAATTTGTGATTCAACTTACTTGTACGATGTCGATTCAGATTGTGACAAAACTTCAAACTCATCCTGTTGGGGATTCGAACCCGCGTTCCTATAGTTAGCAGGCAGGAACGTTAGCCACAAGGCCAAGCAGGAATACAAGGTATGTGGGTAAAATAATCTATTTGGGTTTTAGCGTCACCATAGCTCTCGTTGCGCCTTCTAGTGGTGTAAAAATTAACCAAGGTCAGAATACGTGTTTCAAAGTCGTAGAGATGAGTAACAGATGAGGTTAGAAATATTTTGTTCAATAATTTAGATTTTCTGTTTCAATAAATTCGTTTTCACCTTCTATCTTTCTGGTAAGCCTTCTCTCCATCCAAAGGGCGCAAGCTCCACTTTCCCCTTCTTATTGGAGGAAAATAGTTAGTCAGAAACACAGTTGGGAAAATAATTGAAATTAATTAAATTATGGGAAAAATTTAAAATGGTAAAACCGCAAATATTAATTTTAAAGATAAATTTAGAATTAATTTTTCAATGGCATATTTAAAAAATTTAGTGCCTAAGACAATTTTCGATTCGGAAAATTTTTTGAAACTCCTGTCTTCTGTAGAATTAAACAATAATAGTAATTATATTCTAATTTTGTTTTATATTCTTTGGAAAATAAAGCTGCAATATTAGAAAATATGGTGCAAAATATGTATTTAGAGAAATGCAGATATTATGAAATTGCAGTTAAATCTTCAAAAAATCAACAGATGTTGTTCAAGTTTAATGATTTTGAGAAAATCTGCTAAATAACTGCAAATTGAATTTAAGACAAAATGCAAAGTCTTGAAAAATCTACAGAATATTTAAAGAAATATATATATATGTATATATATATATATATATATATATATATATATATATATATTGCAGATCTTATGTAGATTAAATTGAAGAAAAAATGCAGATTTTTTGCTGTCTCACAAAATCTATTGAATATTTAGCGAAAAATATTATAAGAAATATTTTTTCAGATTTTCTGGAGATTAAATTGAAGAATAAATGCTGATTTTTTCTGTATTCAAAAAAATCTGTAGAATATTTAGAGAAAAATATAATAAGAAAATTTTGTGCTGATTAAATTGAAGAAAAAAATGCAGATCTTTTCTGTCTTTAAAAAATCTGCAGAAATCTTTAAGAAAATTTCAAAAAACATTTCTGCAGATTTTTTTTTAGCTGGGAAAGTTAGATATTTATTGTAGTTTCGTTCAATTTTGCAAAATACCCAGGTTAATATTTATCATTATTTCATTATTTTTTATATTACATTTTATACTATTTCTAATTATTATTTATACTATTACTGTCTTCTATCGTTATTCCTCAATTTTCTATTTCTTTAAAGAAATAAGGCCCAAATTATATTTAAATGCAACATGAAATAAGAAAGTAATCACTACCACCAAAAACTTTTCATTTTAGTTTTGAGAGCAAGACGCACATCATAGATTTAACTCAGACGAAATGAAAAAAAAAGATCTTCATTTGATTAATAGCGAGATCAAACGCAAAGTAACTAATAGACACATAGAAACATGAGTTAATGTAATCATCTGCGAAGCGCCGGTAACACATTTTGTGCATACTATCAAGTTGATCCAGCTTAGACACTACTTATATTTACCCACAGAGAAGGAGAATCATAGGTATCACTCCGGAATTTGCTCAGCGCCCCCACTCGCCAATAAAGAGAATTAGCCACTTCGATACCCGCCGTTTCAAACTGAACACCAAGGTCGCTGCCATGTTTGTCGTGTTCAATGTCGATCTTCATAAGAACAGGTAAGTTTAATACATGTTTCCTAACTTATATCAAAGCAGATTTAAGTTAATCAAAAATTTTTAATATTTAGTTTCAGTTATGTAAATAAAATAGTTTTTTCACCCTGACGTATTCTGGTTAATTCCTCTATTGGTCACAGATGGCGTACTGTTCATGTGAAGTGCAATGTTAAAAATGTTGCCATTAAGGTCTATGGGAGTGAGACCTCTGATTATTGTTCTCTGTGCATTTATCATCCCGAATAAAATAATCCAGGATTTTTTTAATGTTTAATCACATGCATTTGTATCATAAATCGGAATATTTAATTAAGTTTATAAAGTTAAGTTTTATTATTAAAATAGTGGTAAAATTCTTAAAAACATCTCAATGCTAAATCAGTTCTGTAGTTTTATCTACAGCCTTAACCTTGCCAAGTCTCAATGCAACATCCCGTAAAGAAAATCATCCTTCTAATAGACCTATTACACTCCCTCACTCAATCTGAGAAACTTCTGATACTGAATTCTTCGTCCTTTTAAAGGTATTATTGACTGAAATCTAGCTCAGAACGCCTAATCCGGTAGATGAAGAACTATCACAAAGTTTGCATCGCGTATTTAAACAAATGTAATTTTCATGATTAAAGTGGCTCTACAAGCGCCATTATAAGTATTATTCTAATAAACTCTTATGGAGTGTCTTACTAGAGTGTTAAAAATGTTTCTATTATAGTAATAGGAATATCTCTATAATAAACTCTTATTCGTCTACCGTGGTGTAACTGCCGTATAAATGCCATTTTTCAGATATGCAAACACGCTTCTCCAGATAGCTCTTTTCCAACTCTCTATGTTACAGGGGGCTGATGTGGTATTGCGTCTATGTGATACAATGAGATTAATTTAATAAGACTATTTGGAATCTATATTTTCATTATTATATATACTACCTCTTCCGCACATGCGCAGACGAATGCTTTGGCTGTATCAATGAACATTGTAGCACTGTCCCCCAACGGACAAAACCGCCTCTGATAATCTCTGTCATTCTGTTAAGTTGCTTGCGAAGAGACTTGTCCTCACACCGAAATAGTATAGAATTATTTGGTTAGTAGCCCCTCTGTTTCTTCGAATATTTAGATGTGTTGTTTTATCTACTTTACTGAGTGAGGTTGGTGTATAACAACCAGCCTTTGAGGAATGTTTTTATTTTTTTTTTTGAAAATTGGTTCAATTATTGCTGTTATCTATTCTTGTGGGTAGTAGTTAATTTCAGCAAACTGTTGATGATATCTGTTACCCTGAAGACTGTTTAAATGTAGAATTGCCTAATCAACTGTCAGGTGATTTCATCATTTCCAGTTTTTAAAACCTTTTTATATTTATTGATGACTTTGATTGCTTGAGGCTCAGAACAGGGCTCAATTTTAGTTCAGTCCTTTTGTCATTAAACTTTTTTTATTTTTCTTCTACTAATAATTCTGTCTGAGTAGGCGAGGTCTGCTTCTGTTTGGCCATGTGTTCTGCTTTATCTTTGACATTTTCTCTGTTGGTGTAGGCAATGCTGTTTTCAGGATTTATAGCGGACATCATGACATTTATTTTGTGTATTTTGATTGAACGCCAAAGGGAAGTCGTGGTGTAGAATAGTTCAGGCTCAATAAAGACATTATTGACTGAAATCTAGATCAGAACGCATAATCCGGTAGATGAAGAACTATCCCAAAGTTTATATAGCGTATTTAAACAAATGTAATTTGCATGATTAATGTGGCACTCCAAGCGCCATTATAAATATAATTATATCGCCTGACACTTTCCGATAGTTTAATTCTTTCCATTTACGTGATTTTCTAAATGCAATTACTATTTCGCCAGTGGGTTTTTCTATCTTTTCATCAATGCCAGATTTTAGATTATATTTGGTTTCAGCACTTTGTATTTTTTGTTGCTGGAGAATTTTCTAATTAGGTATAAAATTTTTTGGGATTTCAATAGGCATTTTTGTATTCATCTATAATTTCAGTGGCAAGCTATTTTTCGAAAATTCTGTAGGGCTATTTCACGTTTTGGAATGTAGCAGGATTTTTTCTTTGGGTATTACTGCTGCATTACAGCAGTTTTGTAGTGATAAAACGTCAGATTGTCTGGTGCCTCAAAGCTCCCCCTGATTCTATTCGCATTGTGTATATGCTGTATACCTTTACAATAGGAGTTGAATACACATTGGTTCTGTGTGATTACAAATTAGCGAGTGCTATATTAATTATTTTTCAAGAGCGTCCCTAATGTCAGTCAACGTGGTGCATGCATTTGTGCTAGTGGGGATCCACTCCGAGCTTTCTTTTGTTTACATGTTATAAGTTTATGAATTAAAACCAATTCCTTCTTGCATTTTAAAGCTTATAAAAATTATGTTAAGAAATAAAGTATAAGGTATGAAAGAGAATCAACCTATAGTTGGTTCTCATAGAAATTTAATTATTCATTTATTTAAAATTAGGAGAGATAATTAATAAATTTACTGAATTTAAAGAATAGAAAACCTATGTATATTCTTTTTTGATTTCCTTTTATTTTAATTTTAACATTTAACAACTTAAGTAATACTATTTATATAAAAGTAAATGTTTTATATGTAATATAAAATGTAAAATGTAATAAATAATGTATACAAAACTAAAAAGATTCAGCCTCAAGTGGAAAACATCAATTTATATATATTTTTTTTTATTATCACCCAGGCTGCCATCGATATATTGTAAATTGATTTAATAAAAATTCCAGTATGTATGTAACAAGAGGCATTAGAACTTTAGTCTTACTCTCCAAGTATTAGAAGACAAAATTGGGTATGATTCATAAAGACAATACTGGACCTTTAAGGGTTAAATCCTTTTGTCTTCTGTATTTATTTGTCAAAACTTCTCGTTGCGTCCTGGAGTAATTAATCGTTTGCCCTCTGCTGGAAGTTATTTTCTGATAACTGAGGTATCTGTCCAACAGGCGACATATTCTTTCTCCTGGCAGTTTAAGTATTTAGTAATTATGATATTAAATGCAATGAAAGTTATAAATGCAATTCGATCGATTTAAATTTTTTTAAAAACAAATTCATATTTATCTTATGTAATTACATTGATATATTTTAAAGCCTGTATAAATTCATCAAAACAAATTAATTGACAAAAAGTGTCATGAAAGGAATCAACAAATTCACTGCAAAATTATGGATTTTAACGTTAATTTATTTAAGTAATCGCTGTCAAATTAATTTAGCGAAAGCAAATACTTTTTAATAGGCTATATTTCGGTTCCTCGGTATGGATTTATAATTATATAAAGAGGAAGTGCATTAAAAAGTCTGATATAATTTAAAATATTCTGTATTGAACATTAAATAAAATTTGCCCAAAAAATTGTTAAGCATGCATGTAATCAGGCCTATGTTATTTTAAAATGTACGCGAATATGTGATTTGCTTTAAATTAAAAGCTAATATTAAAGAGACTATCTTAAAACGATTAACGGACGTTTTTCTCTGCCTAAGATTAGGAATATCCGTAATAGTTATTTGTATTTAAAACCATTAATATTTCAATATCTGTACATTACCACTATTTCAACGAAAGACAATTTGAATATATATGTCTTATTCTAATCTTTGTTGCTGTTATTTCATAAAGTTGGAGACTTAAGTCAATGTCGGTGTCTTAAATGCCGGCAAGTTTAGTACGCAAAAACAGTTTTGTTTAAGAAAGTTTGCACATTTTCTCCTAAATGAAATTTTCGCCTTCAAACCTTCGTCGACCTTTCTGCTGGTAAGAAATATCAAAGCAAAGGCCAGATACTGGTCATAATATTTCTGTTTCAGATCATGTAATCGATATGCACATTTGTTTAGAGTGCATGGTCAAAGACTTGTCATATCCTATCCGTAGTCAATAGTTTATTTTGTATCGATCAAAATGAGGAAACTTTCTGTAAGGCTTTCCATTTCTTTCAAGTCCAAAAGTCAACCTTCATTTTCTTTTTATAACCGCAGTAACACAGCTATTGTCTTTTGTCCGTTAAGAGGCATTATAATTAGAAGAAGAATTATAAAAATAAATGCATTCTGCATGCATGTACACCGAGAAAAAAAGTAGGAGAATTTTTAATGAAAGATAGCTCTTATCTGTTCACATTTAGCAGTTCAGTAGCAATTTTCATCTGCGAAGCAATACTGTGAAATTATGTGGTTTATCCATCACCAGACGTTCTTTCTGTAACGAAATCTTAGACATAAAAGCTGACCAGAATCGTGCTCACACCTTTTATGCAATTCGGAACGGACAGTCCTCTCAATTTGGAAATGAGACTAAATAAATGGACAGTTCAGCAGTTTTAATGAGGCTTAGAAAAAAGTAAACAGTTTCGCGAATCAAAGTTGACGTACTCATATTTTTGAAGTTTAGCGCCATGAAAAATAACCATCACATGGAAGAATATCGCCTTATCCGTGCTATTGATCTGTCATAGCGTTTGTTGACATGTTTTCAGACCGTCGATGTCATTATGGGGAAGGGAATAGAAAGAAGTAGTTGACATAATGCTGATCTATGCATGACTGCCCTCTGGTTTCTGATATTTCTATTGTGTTGGCGTACAAACTTCGCCGCTGCTCCAAAGTTCTGTGGACCGTGAGTTGCGTCTTTGCCTTGCTACCAAACAATTGTTTATGATCATGTGTATGTTTTTGACAGCTAAGTTGATGTCTTCCCCCATTATTTTGAAGGATTTTTCGGCAATCTTAAGAAGTAATTATCCTTAAATTTGTAGGCGGAGGTTTTTTATTACATTTTTGTTCCTGAAGTATCATGGCGTTTTAAAAATATGTGTTATGGTGATATTTACAAATGTTTTTAGCCTTTTCATGTGGTTCTTCACACCGGGGATGAATCAATAATCTCAGTAGGGATTTGAAGAGAAGATGTTGGCTGCCTAGCGAGAGATATGAATTGCGCACTAACATGGGATAATTGTCTTTCGCAGCTATGAATTGTATTTCGTGTATTATCTGTATGACTTCTGTGGATTCACCTTCGGACTAATGTCCCAAGAAGATATTATGTCTCTCTGCTCCAGAAAAATAACCTTTTGGGGGAGTTCAGAGGATGGATTTACAGTTTTTTTCTGGTGAAATATACTACTTGGCATTTCTTTTGCATTGAACTTAATCTTCCAACGTATAAGCCATTTTTCCCTTTTAGGAAGGGTGGGTTGCTTATAACATCTTCCTGATGATGTTTGGTACTGATTCATGTACTGTAATCAACAAACAGACAAGGTTCCAAGGTAATAAATTAAGGGATTTGAAGGTATATATAAAAATACATTTTGTTAGTGCACTAAACAGCAAAAGACATTTATGTAGGGGGTTAAGATAATATCGAAGTATCATGGGGTTGTAATAGAATTAATCATAGTCAATTGGTGTTTTAATCAAATTTGTAAGATAGCAAAAGGCGTTGTCTTTGACATGATGAATATTAAAGAAATGAAAAGAAAAACGCTTTAACATAAAATAAAGTTTTTATAACGAAATCGAATCAAAAGAATATGTTATTGAATTTGCATGTACATTTTTCTTCTTGAAAATGATATGCTGATGGTATAAAAATCGAAAAAATAATTGAAAGCCAAATAACTGCAAATAAAAAAAGTTAAAAAAGATAGACTACAATTTGAAAGTTTGTTGCAAATGCTATTAGAATTGAAATTTTGCAAAAGCAATTTTCATAATGCATGGCATGATCCACTAATTAGTCTCGTAAACTACAGTAATAATTCTGTCAAGTTGATGAAATAAAAATCTTACTCTGCTGTTTAGAATAGTTAATAGGTGACATAAATTATTTTCAATTAAAGCCTTCTAGCGAAATGATTTCAAACTAATTTTCTGTACCAAATAAATCGTTATTTTTTGAAAAAACAATAATTTTAATATTTATTATACTGATATCTGTAAACCAAGTAAAATGTTAAAGAAATAATAACGAATGAAATTTTAAATGATTTCAAGTACACAAATACACCTCAAAAATAAAGTCAAATATAATTTCTATGATATTCACATATATCCAAATATAATCAGGAAAAATCCAAATTAAATTTTCAGGTTCGTCAGTTTACACCTTGAAGCGACCTTAGATAAATAGCTCCTTGAGAACAGACTTGAAATTTTTTCATTTTCGTTTACCGAATTTAATTAAATATGTTCATAAGAAACTGCTCACGAAATGAATAGCATGTTCTGAGTATTACAGTGTGGGAAAAACTTTGTTTCTTCATGTGATTTCTATATTAGTAATAACTATATAAAATTAATTAATATTTTTAGTTATGTTTTTGGATTTGTTTGCAATTATAAAATGGGAATCGTACTGAAAAAGGGTCCAATTTCTTCGGATGAATGAAAAGATACTGAGATGGACACAAGGCCAGGAATTTCCATATGAAATCCAAATAATCTCGAAGGAAAAAGAGCTTTCATGTAAAAGCTACTTAAAATCTCTGAGCACTTCAATAGATAATAATATTTTACTTTGAGTCGGCTCATTAATGCGAAATTAAATTATGATCAACAAGATAAAATAATATTGCCAGCTAAACATAATTCAAATGGAATAATTTTGTAATATTTCCACAAAAAGTATTTGCGTGTAATTCCTCAAACTCTTCTATATCTAACTGTAGAGATGTTTTGGCTCATTAATGGTAGAATTGAGGTGCATAATTGAGTTACTAGAGTAAAATAGAAACCTGTGATTCTTATACAATAAATGGGAAGGCCTCCCCCAGGAAAGAATGAATATCAGTGCTCCGTTCGCTAACACAGGTGTTGATTTCGAAATCGACACTTGTCTTCACACCAATCTTCTTTAAAAAATGTCAACGGAACATTAATGTAATGTATAAATTAGTAATATCGAAATCTTCATAAGGTTCTTGTAGATCTTTTTGTAGGCTTGTCCACCAAAGCTTCCCCCATCGAAATGGTCACTTACTTAACCTCAGAATCATTAATCTCAACTTTAAGTAGGTTTTTTCCAAGAAGAGAAAAATGTTCTACACGTTTTTCAGACACTTCTTCAAATTTCGCTGTTTATTGAATCACTATTACGACTACCTGTGCGCCTAATTTCATGGTTGTTAGTGCAATAAATTCGTCTGGACACCGCATACACATACATAAAAGTAATTCCTTTTTTAAGAATAAATTTTAATTAGGTAGATTCCTTATAGAAACTCTACCTATTGCAATGGTTCTCATGACACGACTTCCGGAAAATTTCTACAGATCTTCACCGATCATGACCCCTAGAACCCCAAACCACTCTTCGTTCAAAAGTTCATATATATATAGGTATATAAATGTATAACGCTTTTGCCAATGTTATCTTGTGAATACGATAACTGGAATAATTTTGATCTAAATTTAACCAGCGTGGGATATGATGTACGGATAGTGAAAACTTCGGTCGATTTAGTAGATGGGTTATCCAGCTCAAAGGGAGTGGAAATGGTGAGGGTTGGAAATTTTCATTTTCCCATAATTCCTTTATAATTAAAAATGGAAAAAAATCAAATTAGGCGAATTATTGCCTTATCATAATGAATAATTTTTGCATTTAAACTTTTTCGATAGCTGCAATTGCTTAGAAGTTATGATCTGAAAAGTGATTTTCCCTCCCTTCCCCTCCTCCCCCTAATTTAAAGTACCTTTTAACCTAAGCATGTTACCACTTATTGGAAAGCTCTCGTCATATGTAGTCTGTTTCACCCCCTCTCATTCTTGCATCTCTAATCCTTATGAAAATAGATTGTGAAATGTTCTTTTCCTTGTTTCTCCGAACTAAAGGATTTGCCCATGTTATCTTGTAAACACGATAACTAGAGTAATTTTGATTAGATTGTAACCGGCGAGAAATATGTTGTGTAGATGATGAAAGTAGATGGCGGAGTTCGTAGATGGGTTATACAGCTAAAAGGGAGTGAAAATGTTGGGTTATTGAAATATCATTTTCTCCATAATTCCCTTATGTTTGAAAATAGAAAGAAAATTACAATTAGGCGAATTATTGCCTTATCATAAGGAACAATTTTTGTATTGAAAGTGTTTTGATAGCTAAAATTGCTTAGAAGTTATGAGCTTAAAAGCCATTTTCAACTCCCTCAAACTTATAATTTCCTCATAACTCCGTGGTTGCAAATGGAAAGAAAATGTCACTGGGACGAATTATCGTCTTATCATAACGAACAACTTTGATATTGTAATCTTTTTAACATCTGCAATTGCTTAGAAGTTATGAACTGAAATGTGATTTCAATTCCCTTCCTCCCCCCGCCAACTTATCAATTTACCATAACTGCCTTACGATTGAAGACAGAAAGAAAATTCCATATAGGTTAACTATCATCTTATCGCAAAGTACAGTCTTTATATAGCGAACTTTTTAATAGCTGACATTGATTAGAACGTATGAGCTGACAAGTAAATTTTCAACATTCCTCCTTCCCGTCTACGTTGCATTACAGTACGTTTTAAACTGAGACACCTTGTTGAAATGTTCCCATCACTCGCATTCGCTTCCACTTTTTAAACAGTATACTAGCTTGTATATCCGACGTTGCTCCGGATTAAAATGGTTTCATGTATAATATTTTTAATGTAAAAACTACTATTATCTAAAAATTATAATACACAAAATCCTTTTCTGATTTGAAACGTCTATGGTATTCAAAGGTACTGTTGTAAAAAATTTATTTCTGTTTAAAAAAAAAATTAAACTCCTTTCGTTTTGTACGAAACATGCAAATGCCCAGTACAGTAACGCCATCTATGAGGCAAAATGCGAATTTGAAACTCGGATGGATGCAATTCTGTTTGTAAACAAGAAGAAAGATTTGTAGAAAATCAGAATAAAATGAAAGTTTATTTTTTATTTTTGAACAAAACCTTTTATAACTGCCAAGAGATTTTTTCAAAAAACTTGATCATTTTTATTTTAAAAGGAAGTATTAATGATATTTGATGTTCGAAATTGTTCGTATCTAGTTCAAAGAGCTGAAATTGCTCGCCCATCGCCCGGTCACCGCGCTCATACGCTATTGGTCGATTTTTTATTGTTGGAATAAAAGTGTTTAAACGCGTGAGAAAACCTCTAGTGGTGAGTCATTCATAGAAGATAGGGCGGAAGCATGGATAAGGCAATGGACATATAATCGGCCTGATTGGGTTCGAATCCCATCTCGAGCAAGTCTTTCAGCGAATCGATTCCAAAATGCCAGGCATTTTGCTGAGAAAGATACTTTTGTTTCCCGCGATTCAGAGCTGGCCAACTCTCTATATCGGAAGGAACGAACCTGTTACAAAATACAGTAGAAACAAGTAAAAAAATTGTCCTTTCTAGGGAAGTACTAAGAAACGATCTTAAAGTTTTTTCAGTTTCATAATTTGTTGGTAGTGTTTCGCTAGAACTCACGCGACAGATAGCACAAATGCATTATGAAATTTTCAGGGAAAGGTTATTCTGAATAATATTATGATTTCAAATGTTTTCTTCTAGAACAGAAAATCCTTTCTTAGAAAGAAAACCTCAACTCATTGCATTGCATATTACATTTTAATTTTTCATTTCTACCTCAATTTAAAACGCAACGAACGTCCCTGCGGTGAGTACAAAATTTTAAAAAGCCATGAGCACATGGTGTAATCTTATCGCTCTTTGATTGGCTGAATCGAGGTTTTCGTGGTATCGACAGCAAACATCATTTCAGTGTCTGATCCTGAATGCTCAACATATCTCGGCGTAGTGAAGGCGAAAAAGGTGTGTAAAATAAGACACTTTCTCGCCGCAGGAAGGATGAAATTCGTATCGTGACTGTGGTTGCTATGCTGGAACAATTAGCGTCTGATTTGGAATTTCTAGCTTCGGAATTCAGTAAAAATACTGCTAGAGACAAGAAGAAAATTAAAAATCTTTATGCACATCTCCAACTCGTCAACGAAGAGTTAAACAAAATTTTCGGTCAGGGACGAGTTTTCCCAAAACTCCAAGCTGTCCTACTTGACACTGAAAAGAAAGTTTGAATTCAGATTTTCGAAAGTGAAAAAAGGCCCTTTTGAGGGCCAGCAAAGCTCTATGTATCACCTAGCAACAGCTGAAACTACAGTGTAGTGTTTAACATACAGTTCATACAATACATTTTTAAACTAATTATTATTATATCTCGTTTTATTTCGAAATTTCACTTTCATTTTTAAGTGACTAAAAAGAAATTTCATGTTTACATAGAAGGCCGTCTGTGGTATTCAAAACTAGTGTTGTAAAAATTTGTTTCTGTTTTAATAAAATTAAACTCCTTTCGTTTTGTACGAAACATGCAAACGGCCCCGTACAGTACCGCCATCTGTGAGGCAAAGGGCGAATTTGAAACTCGGATGCAATTCTATTTGTAAACAAGAAGAAAGATTTGTAGAAAATCAGAATAAAATGAAAATTTGTTATTTTTATTTTTTAACAAAATCTCTTATACTGCCAAGAGATTTTTAACATGAAACTTGATTATTTTTGTTTAAAAAGAAAGTATTAATGATATTTGACGTTCGAAATAGTTCGTATCTAGTTGAAAGAGCTGAAATTGCTCGCCCCGGCGCTCATACGCGATTTGTCGAAATAAATGCGTTTTTACGCGAGAGAAATCCTCTCGTGGTCAGCCATTTAGAGAGGATTTGGCTGCGGAATGGATACGGCGATGAGCTAGCAAACCATATTCTTTTCGGCCTGCTTGGATTCGAATCTCATCTCGTGCAGATCTTTTCGCGAATTGATGACAAAATGTAAGGCATTTTGCCAAGAAAGATACTCATATGTTCCGCAATTCAGAGCTGGCCTTCTCTCTAGAGACCAAAGTGAAAAATGGTCCTTTCTAGGGAATTACTTAGAAACGATCTTAAGTTGTTTCATTATTTTTTGGTAATGTCTCGCTAGAACTCACGCGACCGATAGCACAAATGCATTATGAAATTTTCAGTAAAAGATTATTCTCAATAATATTATGATTTCGCATGCTTTCTTCTAGAGCAAAAAATCCTTTCTTAAGTAGAAAAAAACTACTCTCATTTCATTGAAACTTACAATTTAATTATTCATTTCTACTCGAGGTTCAAAATTACGAGGTCCGTCCCAAAATAGCCCTCGTGTTGCTTCAAAACGGGACGTTAATATAACTAAACTAAACTATTCATTTCTACAACAATTTAAAACAAAACAAACCTCCCTGCGGAGAGTATAAAATTTTAAAATGCCATGGCCACATGTCGTAATCTTGTCGGCTGAATTCAATTTACGATAAATTCAAATACCATCATAATAATTTAAATTAGGCTCACATGGAAAAATGCTAACAAATGGAAATGATTTTAGAGCAAATTGAAAACCTTATTAAGTAAATTAGACAAAAGTTATATAATTAATAAAAATCAAAAAATTAATTTAATTCTAATGTAAGAATAAGAATATTATTACAAGAAAAAAATGTTAAAAAATCGTAACTATTTCGATCCAGAAATTAAATAGGTAAAAAAATGTGAATAAAAAACATTTAGAAGAAATATATTACTAAAGAAAATTTGAATAAAAAATAAATATGATATAAGTTTGAATAAATAATGTATTTTGAATAGCTGCAACAAATCTCACAAAAGGAAATGTTAATAAAAATTTAGATATATTTTTAACAGTAAAAGAATAATAATTTCATACACTAATAGCAGCAATTGCATGGTTTACAAAGGATGATTTGAAGTGGGTGCAACACTATGTATTTTCCATGGGAGCTTGAAATGATCATTTAATTTTCAAGAGATAAAATTTCTGGAAATTTGAAAGAAACTCACTGTCACATGTTAAATACAATTGTTTAATTAGAGATCACGATCTCGTAGTTAATAAAAGTAAAGAATAACATTCCTTGATTTTTAAAGATAAAATTTCGAAATTGAATCAAGAGTTAAATATTTTCGATTGGAATAACTGTAGTTTTTCAAGAAGCACAATTTTAAAACAACATAAAAATTGGTTATTGTTTTTAAACGTTATTAACGCACAGAAATTCACGCTCTCTTCATTATTAATGTATTTGATAGACGAAAGAGCCAAACAAAGCTTTCGTGATGAATTTCTGAGTCTGGCTCGTGCTGCCATCTAGCGTGTTTCTGAGAAAAGATATTCAATCTCTCCAAAATATTAGCAGCTATTGCTGCAATATTTTGCCATAGGCGGCTGGTGCACCAAAAAAGTGGGGGGTCAAAAGAGATGCGAGTGTGTGGGTGGGGCGCCCCTAAAGCTGATTTTTTTTTTGTAAAATGGACTATATTATTGGATTTTAACGTCATTATTGATTAAATGACCTTCTCTAAAAAATTCCGGACACGACCTCAAAAATCTGAACGGATGGCCAGCGTAGAGTCCCTCCTTCCAATTCAAAGTTCCATTTCAATTCTCATGAAATAATAACATGAGAAAAATATAAAACGCTTACCTATTAAGTCAATTCTTCTTTCTTTAAACTCGTGAATCGATCAATGATGTCGTCACAAAACGGCGTACTCCCAAACACAGAGAAAGCAGGTCAGTTATAAATTTATTTATTTGATATTACGTTATACAATATACATCCGTATTATAAATTAGAAGAAAGACAGACTGCGATTTTTGTTTTTCGCAAATTGTTCTATTACCTTAGTAAAGTCAATATCTACAGTATTTTCGATCTTCAAAACAGCAAGTGCAGAAAGCCTCTCTTGACACATACTATTTCTAAGGCATGATTTTAAAGATCTTAAGCATGAAAAACTTCTCGCACATGATGCAGTTGAGACAGGTATCACAAGGAGAATTTGGATTAGTTTTGTCAAGTATGGAAATATGTATATCACAGAGTTCCTTTTCAACAAGAAAATTGCATCTTTTCCTCAGTTCTGTTATCTCCGTGGATATTTCTGGCAAAGCGTCGATGTATTTTTTGTACATTTTCTGAAAAATTTGTATCTCCCCCTTTATTTTTTTCCATATCAAGATCATATGTTTCAGAGACTTTTTGAACTGATGCAATTTTTATGATCTTTGATGGATTGGAACATGTTACATTTTTTAGAGATCGAAAAATATCCAGCTCATTTTCTTTGAACCTTTCGTCTATTGTGTTTAAAGCAGCATCTATAACTGGAAAAGCAATTTACGTTTAATAGAACGATTTAACACTTTGTGACATGCTGAAGGAACTGCCGCCTATTTCCGAAGACACCTTTCTAGAGCGTGGAAGTTTTGGAGAAGTTAACGATTTTGCTTCACAAATATCGTTAACATATATCCACAACTTTTCAAAAAAATCTTCACTTCGGAATTCATGCAAACATTCTTTTGTTGCATTAACCAGTTCTTTAACTGTTAAAAAAATTAGCGATTTTGATTGCAAAGCTTTTGAAAGCGTATCTGTAGCTTCCAAAACTCTTTGGATCAGAAGTAGACAAAAAATGAATTGGAAACTTTCGATATTATTCAGCAAAGCTTCAGCTTGGGATCCATTTTTCGATGGATCGTTAATTTTGAACTTTGAAAAGTGAGGGGGCAGTTGCCCCCCCTGCCCCCCCGGACGAGCCGCCTATGTATTTTGCTATGAATGCATAACTGCTAAATTGAATCATATTTCAATTAGCAGCCATAGAGTAAGGCTGATCGGTAAATAGATGTAAATAATTACCGACTTCTTTGTTTTACGGCAACATGTTATTTTTGCATTCGAATTTGTTAATAAAATAAGCAGAATTTTTGTGGCATTGCGTGTTGTTTGCTCATTAATAGCTGTCGAGTTATTGAATGATTTAGCGCATATATTATTTAACATACACATTTAAAAATAACTAAAAATGACTGCGGAGTGCTATTCCTATAGCGATAGCGGAGTGCTACTCTTATAGTCCTATACTCCGATTGCTATTGGTGCTACTCCTATAGCAACTATCAGTACTTATATTTAACTTGATTTTTCTAATGTTTCTAATGTGTTTGAATTTTGTAATTAATCTTTTACCCATTTCCTAGAACTTTCACACTCATGTAGACTATTTTGATATTTTCCGAACTGAATTATCAGTTAATAGATAAATTTAACCGTTTTGATCCCATAACGTGGCGCCATCTGATAGTGAAATTGAGAAAATAATTTCCATTTTAAGTTTCCATCAGATTTAAAATGATGAATTATTAAGTAAAGACTTTAGGATAATAATGATATATACAGTTTTTATTAAATTTATTTTTTATTTGTATTCATTTTCATACTGACGTAAATTTGAATAAAAATAGGATTTAAAAACTACGCTTTAGATTTTGGAAGTTGAAATCAAAAAATTTCTTCTAAAACTGGAATTTACCTGACAAATAAAATAAAGATCTTTTCACCCATTTCCAGTTATGAGAAAGTGATAATGTCCGCTTCTACCGCGAATAGGGTATCTGTTCTTATCTCCACCCATTAGTAATATATCCAGGCATCACAGAGGGGTTGATACAAAAGAAGAAAGGAGTATTACTATTAACAGTGTAATTAACGAGCAGACAGATTAGTTCCGTGAGATGAGTGAAATCCTAGGAAAAAAATTCTTATTTTAGAGTATCTAGAACACCACCAAGGACTATGTCCAAACGCGTGTAATATAGGAATGGATTTCATTCAAATATGTGAAAAAGATCGAGTTGTTTTCGTATTAAAATTTATGGACTTTTAAAACTTGCTTAATTTATAAACTTACATAAAATGCAGAATTATGATGGTTCGCAATATGAAAATGAGATTTTTATATGTAAACAATTGACCGATCAATAATAATCAAGATTTCCTTTATTTTTATTCAAACAGGAAAAACACATTTCATTCTGATAAAGAACACTATTATACAAAAATTTTCATCAGTTAAATTAAGTTTACTTCCACTCCTAAAAATTTCGCGTTGTGTCTTCTCCAAAAATTTCAGAATTTTTAGAAACTTAGGTTTGATGAAACCATTTCGATGGGATGTTAGATCTCTATTTTGTCATCTTTTCCAAACTTCAAACAGCTGTAGGTCCATTCAGTCGGTAAAAGTTGCTTTTCAGAATGAAACTATATGGGAAGGATTGTCTATAGGAAGTAATTTCTTCTAGCATAAAATAATGAAATAAAACCGTGAACATATAGGGTGACCACTAAATTCGTTTACATATATTCCCCCTTAATTTCACAGCGACAGTGGCTATTGTCATAAAAGAAGTGTATATTTATATTAAAGCGGATAAGCTTTTCGCAATGAGACCACTTACAGCGCTATCTGGTGGCAAACTGTAGATTTAGTCTTCTTACCACAAATTTGTAGAACAACATTCTAATAAACTAAATGAAACTTAGTGCAAAAAGATACCTTGTGGACATAATACTCAAAACGAAACACTTAAAATGGTCATTTGTTTGTTTGCGATTTTGGAAACTGTGACGTCACGAAACAAGGACGAAAGGACAAAATGTTATCTTTCGGAGAAAAATAACCTCAATGGACTACTGTATTACCGCCAAGAGAAAAACCCCAGACACCAGAGATGCCTGTGGCGGGCGTCATGGAAACGGGATATTCGAATGGATTTTGGGGGAGAAGAAAAGAGCTTTAATTCTTTGGCGCAGGTAGAACCGACGGAAGTCTTGTTTCGCTTTGTACTACGGTCGAAAACTAATTCCTCGCCTAAAGAAGTGCGATTAGTTCGCCAAATATAGCGGGTGATTTTATACCAGTTTACCTCCTTTCTTAGACTCGTCTTTCCAGGGTTTTTATCCCGGCAGTAGGACAGTATACTTCACACAGCAGGTGTATGCGACCTTTCTGCCAACATTGTAGGACCTTCACGTAAGATTTTTCTTTCCTGACAGCGTTCAATGCAATTGTGGTGGAAATGGCAAGGCACTTCACCATGCCACGGAATGTGCCCTCACTGTGTCTTGGCATATGAGGAAGCCAGCGCCAAAATTCAAACAAGAATGTCTGAAAAGAGTTGCCAATAACCTCTTCTTCAGGCAAAAAATTCGTAGAATAGTGACATTCATCAGTGAAAACAGATCTTTTCCGATCTTCGCAGCCTTCAACTTTAAAGTGAGCTGATCCAACATGCTCCATTTGAGCAGACATTACTCCGTACCATCACCTCAAAAAAGAAAGGAAAGACAAAATATAAAGAACAGAACACTAATGAAAATAATAGTGTATATTTCTATGCTGTGTATAGTGTAAATATCTGTTTTTTATTGTTTGAGCAGACATTACCCCGCTCCACCCCCTCGAAAAAAGAAAGAAAAACGAAATCTAAAGAAAAGTACACTAATAAAAAATAAAAGTGTAAATTTCTATGCTGTGTATAGTGTAAATATCTGTTTTTTTATTGTTTGAGCAAATATTAGCCCTTCCCAGCCCCCTCAAAAATAAAAGAAAGAAAAAACAAAATCTAAAGAAAATAACATTAATAAAAATAATAGTGTAAATTTATATGCTGTGTATAATGTAAATATCTTTTTTTTATTGTTTGAGCATACATCACCCCACCCCAGCCCTCTCAAAAAAGATTGGAAAAATAAAATCTAAAGAAAAGGACACTAATAAAAATAATAGTGTAAATTTCTATGATGTGTATAGTATAAATATCTATTTTTTTATTGCTTGAGCAGACATTGCACCACCCCACCAACCCCCCAAAGAAGAAAAAAGAAAATCTCAAGAAAAGAACACTAAATAAAAAATAATAGTGCAAATTTCTATGCTGTGATAGTGTAAATATGTGTTATTTTTTATTGTTTGAACAGACATTACCCCCTACCCCCCTCAAAAAGGAATGGAAAAATAAAATCTAAAGAAAAGGACACTAATAAAAATAATATTGTAAATTTCTATGATGTGTATAGTGTAAATATCTGGTTTTTGTAATGTTTGAGCAAACATCACCCCGTCCCCAACCCCTCAAAAAAAAGGAAAGACAAAATCTAAAGAAAAGAGCACTAATAAACAATAATAGTGTAAATTTCTATGCTGTGTATAGTGTAAATATGTTTTTTTCATTGTTTTTTTGTCTTAAATAAAATTCCCTTGTCTTGCCCATCAAACCGTTCAGTGACAGGTTAAAAGGGTAAGAGGCGGCGTTCTGTTCTGTAGGATCTTCGAAGACGTATTACTGATGATCTTGCTTCGTTAGTGTTTGCTGAAATATTCGTAAAATAAATAGTAATTCATTTTTTTATTTTCTTACTTGTTGGACTATATTCACGTACACAAACAAGACAATTTTTGTAACAAAATGCTTCTTTGTAAGTGACTTTCTTCTCCTATGCCGAACCTTTATCGAGACTGAAACTCTAATTCCGCAGTTCGCCGGCAATTGACCCTGTATGTGATCTCATGGCTAGAAAATAGTCACTCCTTTTATGTTTATAGCTGCTGTTATTCTGAGTTATGGTGGTGGAAAGGCATTTTAATGGGTATCATGTATATTCAGGTGCATTTACGTCTTACAACACAGGAAGTCAATTCTTGTACCTTTACACCAAGTAACAATATGATATGTAATTATATGCCATCTTACTTCGTACTAAGGCGTCACATCTTTTCCTCCTCTGATATGAGAAATGATCTTCCAAATAAAATAGAAACGCCTCACGAGGCATGTGAACAATTGAACATAGACTGATATTAATGAATGAAATGATGATGAAACGATAAAGAGACGACAATCCATTGCCAGAATTTAAACAACAATTTGAGGACTTTTAAATCTTTAGTCTCGAGGCGACTTTTTTTTCTACCCCCTTTAATACTCTTACTTTTTGGGTGGAGACGACATGAATTGGGTCATGATGAATTACTCTTAAGGGTAAGAGACAGTTATAGAGGAGGTTTAGGCTGGAATCTCCTTGGATGGATATACTGATCTCCTTATGTCCCATCCATGAACTCTGACAGAAAGCCGCCCCACGTCCCCGTGGCTGATGACATGACAGCAACTGTACAGGTTGGGTGGACAGACAGA
>BGPR01005945.1:0-34193 GCA_013235015.1 Araneus ventricosus | reverse complement strand
TTTGAGGGGGTTAAACGTAGTAATGTCTGCTCATACAATGAAAAAAAACAGATATTTGCACTATACGCAGCATAAAACTTTACACTATTATTTTTATTAGTGTTCTTTTCTTTATATTTTGTTTTTCCTTTCTTTTTTGAGGGGATGGTACGGGGTAATGCTTGCTCAAATGGAGCATGTTGGATCACTTTAAAGTTGAAGACTGCGGAAATTGGAAGAGATATCTGTTTTCACTGATGAATTTCACTATCCTACGAATTTTATGCCTGGAGAAGAGGTTATTGGCAACTCTTTTCAGGAATTTTTGTTCGAATTTTGGCGCTGGCTTCCTCATATGCCAAGACACAGTGAGGGTACATTCCGTGGCATGGTGAAGTGCCGTGCCATTTCCACCACAATTGCATTGAACGCTGTCTGAAAAGAAAAACCTTACTTGAAGGTCCTACAATGTTGGCAGAGAGGTCGCATACACCTACTGTGTGAAGTATACTGTCTTACCGCCAGGAGAAAAACCCTGGACAGGATTGCCTCAAGTAGACGAGTCTAAGAAAGGATGTAAACGGGTATAAAGTCACCCTCTATATTTGGCGAACTAATCGCACTTCGTTAGGCGAGGAATTAGTTTTCGACCGTAGTACAAAGCGAAACAAGACTTCCGTCGGTTCTACCTGCGCCAAATGAAATAAAGCCCTTTCCTTCTCCCCCAAAATGCAGTGGAATATCCCGTTTCCATGACGCCCGCCACAGGCATCTCTGGTGTCTGGGGTTTTCTCTTGGCGGTAATATAGTAGTCCATTGAGGCGAGGCCGTGCGCAAAAAGTAAACAGAGGAAACAGTATTGCGCAAGTCTTTTACGCACGGCCTCGATTGAGGTCATTTTTCTCCGAAAGATAACATTTTCTCCTTTCGTCCATGTTTCGTGACGTCACAGTTTCCAAAATTGCAAACAAACATATGACCGTTTAAAGTGTTTCGCTCTGAGTATTATGTCCACAAGGTATCTTTTTGTATTAAGTTTCATCTAGTTTATTAGAATGTTGCTCTACAAATTTGTGATAGGAACTCTAAATCCACAGTTTACCGCCAGATATGGCTGTAAGTGGTCTCATTGCGTAACGCTTATCCGCTTTAATATAAATATACAATTCTTTATGCAATAGCCACTGTCGTTGTGAAATTAAGGGGGAATATATGTAAACGAATTTAGTGGTCACCATATATATTCACGTTTTCATTTCCTTATTTTATGTTAGAACAAATTACTTCCTATAGACAATCCTTTCAATGTAGTTGCATTCTGAAAAGCAACTTTTATCGAATTAATGGACCTTCAGCTGTTTGAAATTAGGAAAAGATTGAAAAATACAGATCTAACATCCCATCGAAATAGTTTAATCAAACCTAAGTTTCTAAAAATTCTGAAATTTTTGGAGAAGACACAACGCGAAATTTTTAGGAGTGGAAGTAAACTTAAATTAACTGATGAAAATTTTTGTATAATAGTGTGCTTTATCAGAATGAAATGTGTTTTTCCTGTTTGAATAAAAATAAATGAAATCTTGAATATTCTTGATCGGTCAATTGTTTACATATAAAAATCTCATTTTCATATTACGAACCATCATAATTCTGCATTTTATGTAAGTTTATAAATTAAGCAAGTTTTAAAAGTCCATAAATTTTAATACGAAAACTCGATCTTTTTCACATATTTGAATAAAATCCACTCCTATATTACACGCGTTTGGACATAGTCCTTGGTGGTGTTCTAGATACTCTAAAATAAGAATTTTTTTCCTAGGATTTCACTCATCTCACGGAACTAATCTGTCTGCTCGTTAATTACACTGTTAATAGTAATACTCCTTTCTTCTTTTGTATCAACCCCTCTGTGATGCCTGGATATATTACTAAGGGGTGGAGATAAGAATAGATACCCTATTCGCGGTAGAAACGAACATTATCACTGTCTCATAACTGGAAATGTGTGAAAAGATCTTTATTTTATTTATCAGGCAAATTCCCGTTTTAGAATATATTTTGAGATTTCAACTTCCATTATCTAAAGTGTAGATTTTAAAACCGATTTTTACTGAAATTCATATCACTATGAAAATGAACACAAATAAAAAATAAATTTAATAAAAACTATATTTCATTACAATCCTAAAATCTTTAGTCAATAATTCATTATTTTAAATCTGATGGAAACTTAAAATGGAAATTAGTTTCTCAACTCCACTATCAGGTGGCGCCACCTTATGGAAACAAAACGATTTATCTATTAACTGATAATTCAGTTCGGAAAATATCAAAATAGTCTACATGAGTGTGAAAGTTCTAGGAAATGGGCAAAAGATTAATTACAAAATTCAAACACATTAGAAACATTAAAAAAATCAAGTTAAATATAAGTACTGATAGTTGCTATCGGAGTATAGGAGTAGCACTCCGCTATCGCTATGGAATAGCACTCCGCAGTCATTTTTAATTATTTTTAAATGTGTGTGTTAAATAATATATGCTCTAAATAATTCAATAATACGACAGCTATTAATTAGCAAACATTACGCAATGCCACAAAAATTCTGCTTATTTTATTAACAAATTCGAATGCAAAAATAACATGTGGCCGTAAAACAAAGAAGTCGGAAATTATTTACACCTCTTTATCGATCAGCCTTACTCTATGGCTGCTAATTGAAATATGATTCAATTAGCAGTTATGTATTCATAGCAAAATATTGCAGCAATAGCTGCTAATATTTTGGAGAGATTGAATATCTTTTCTCAGAAACACGTTAGATGGCAGCACGAGACAGACTCCGGAATGAAATTTCTCTGCGTTAATAACGTTTAAAAACAAAAATAACCAATTTTTTCATTGTTTTCAAACTGTGCTTCTTGAGAAACTACAGTTATTCCAATCGAAAATATTTAACACTTGATTCAATTTCTAAATTTTATCTTTAAAAATCAAGGAATGTTATTCTTTACTTTTATTAACTACGAGATCGTGATTTCTAATTACACAATTGTATTTAACATGTGACAGTGAGTTTCTTTCAAATTTCCACAAATTTTTATCTCTTGAAAATTAAATGATCATTTCAAGCTCCAATGGTCAATACATAGTGTTGCACCCACTTCAAATCATCCTTTGTAAATCATGCAATTGCTGCTATTAGTGTATGGAATTATTATTCTTTTGCTGTTGAAAATAAATCTAAATTCTTTATTTACATTTCCTTTGGTGAGCTATGTTGCAGCTATTCGAAACACATTATTTATTCAAACTTATATCATATTTATTTTTTATTCAAATTTTCTTTAGTAATATATAGAGTTCTTCTAAATGTTTTTTTATTCGCATTTTTTTACCTATTTAATTTCTGGGTCGAAATAGTTGGGATTTTTTAACATTTTTTTCTTGTAATAATATTCTTACTCTTACATTAGAATTAAATTAATTTTTTTCTATTTTTTATTAATTATATAACTTTTGCCTGATTTATTTAATAAAGCTTTCAATTTGCTCTAAAATCATTTCCATTTGTTAGCATTTACCATGTAAACCTAATTTAAATTATTGTGATGATATTTGAATTTATCGTAAATTGAATTCAGCCGATAATATTACGACATGTAGCCATGGCATTTTAAAATTTTGTACTCCGCAGTGGAGTACGGAGTGGAAATTTGTACTCCGTTTTGTACTCCGCAGGGTGGTTGGTTTCGTTCTAAATTGTTATAGAAATGAATAATTAAATTGTAAGTTTCAATGAAATGAGTGTAGTTTTTTTTCTATTTAAGAAAGGATTTTTGTTCTAGAAGAAAACATTTGAAATCATAATATTATTCAGAATAATCTTTTAATGAAAATTTCACAATGCATTTGTGCTATCTGTCGCGTGAGTTCTAGCGATATTACCAACAAATAATGAAACTGAATACTTCCCTAGAAAGGACCCCTTTTAACTTTGGCCTTTCGGTAGCAGGCCAGCTCTGAATCGCGGAACATAAGAGAATCTTTCTTGGCAAAATGCCTTGCATTTTGAAATTAATTCGCGGAAAGACTTGCACGAGATGGGATTCGAACCTAAGCAGGCTGAAAAGAATGAATTACCAATCCATCGCCTCATACATTTCGCAGCCAAATCCTCTCTAAATGACTGACCACGAGAGGTTTCCTCTCGCGTCAAAACACATTTATTTCTACAACTCGAAATCGACAAATCGCGTGTGAGTGCCGTGACCGGGCTTTTGTAGTGAGCAATTTCAGCTCTTTCAACTAGATACGAAGTATTTCGAACATCAAATATCATTAATACTTCCTTTCAGAACAAAAATAATTAAGTTTTATGTTAAAAACATCTTGGCAGTATAAAAGGCTTTGCTAAAAAATAAAAAATAAATAAACTTTCATTTTATTCAGATTTTCTACAAATCTTTCTTCTTGTTTACAAATAGAATTGCATCCGAGTTTCGAATTCGCACTTCGCCTCACAGATGGCGTTACTGTACGGGGCCGTTTGCATGTTGCGTACAGAACGAAACGAGTTTAATTTTATTAAAACAGAAACAAATTTTTACAACACTAGCTTTGAATACCACAGACGGCCTTCTATGCAAACATGCAATTTCATTTTAGTGACTTAAAAATAAAAGCGAAATTTCGAAATAAAACGAGAGATAATAATAATTAGTTTTAAAATTTATTGTATGAACTATATGTTGAACACTACACTGTAGTTTCAGCTGTTACTAGGTAATTATCAGGGACGTGGCGAAGGGGGAGTGTGGGGGGTCCCCCCCCCAGATTTTTCTGAAGTCAGCAATTTGACTAAATGAGTCGGCAAATTTTGAAAAAGTAATCGAACGTATTATTTTATTCTGCGTATCCACGACATTTGCAGAATTATTTATTGAAACGATGAAAAAAAACAAAGTGAGCTTTTATTTACTAAGTTGGTTTTTAAATTCTCTTTGTAAGATCATTGTTGTCACCGACAGGGAGCCGTTCCGACCAGGGCCTTCTCTGTTTCTGGTTCAGGGGTATGCATGGCGTGGTGATAAAGACTATTATTAACTGCACGGGGTCCGGGCAAACTTTCCCTTCTGTAGTAAAATAAATAGAGATAAAATCTCAAGAGCAATGAAAGAAATGAGATGTCACTGTTTTGTGGATCCCGAAATTTTCCGTTACCCTCCTGTAAACAGCGGCAGCGTTCTTCCCTAGACTTTCTAGTGTACTCCCTAATAAAAGTGTCATCCCCCTGCAAGTCCTTGGACACAAAGCCGAAACTGCCGAGTTTTATTACCTTGAATCGGCAAGTCGATATTGCCGACAAAATGATGGTACACCGAAATCGGTGTGTGCTTACAGACGGACGAAGTGGCAGACATATATAATTCCAAAAAAATGTTTTTTTCGTATTCTGGGACTCTAACGTAGAAAATCTCGCTGTCGAATTTTTTGGCGTTTATAATTTTTTGTTGTTGTTTACTTCGCATGTGAGTTTTTAATGTAAATATCCTCACCTATCTTAAGTCTTTATTACTCTTTTCTTTCTGATGATTTAAAAGAGAAAATATCAATACTACGTTTTCTTAATATCTTAGAATTTAAAAAAATAACATTAATTCGATAGAAGAATTGAATAACAATAATCAGAAAAATGGACAGTTTAAATTTTAATGTTGACTGTGGGATTATTTTGCATAGTATTTTTATATTTTTAAATATAAGAAAACATTTAGGAAAATTTTTCCACGACATAGAAAAGGAATAAATAATTATGGAAATTTTTTTTAATATAGATTTAAGAAACTTTGAGAGATGCTAACAATTTTTTAATAACATTCATTTAGTATGTTGGCTTTCATCATATATTTATAAAAATATTTTATATAAAAATTTTGTTAATTTGATATACAAGCCACAATGATGCGATTTATTTTACAACAGGAGACAAATATTAACTCAGTGTGAAACAGTTTCTTTCAAGTGAGCATATGTTTTAATTATGCGGCTACTAAATTTATTACAGCCAACTGAATAGCAATTAAAAGCTGCATATTTTAACCTTTCCTTGCTAAGCTTATATGAATGAATGAATGAACTTTTCTCTCCTACTTTACTATAAAAAATTTTTCTATTATCGATTTTTTTATACAGAAAGAAACTTGACTAGCAGTAACATTCAGTGGTTGCAATGAAACATTTTCAATTCCGAGAGTGTAAAATTCAGCCTCTTAAAATACGTAAAGTTGTTAGCTGCTAATTATAATTACATTATTCAAATGCTACAATGTTTCAAGAATTTTAAGAAATGTCACAATCTTATGCCGCTGACCTCAGTAACAAACGATTGCTTGAAAATTAAGTTTGGGAACTTTTTATATTCCTTTTTCTCTACTAAAAATGTTCATTCCCGAGATTTCAAAAGAAAAGATGGTCATAAAAAAGCGTCTTTAAAAATGAAACGTTAAATATTTTTGAAGAACTACCTACATATGAGGAGCTTTCTGACAAAAGTGAACATATATGCTTTTTTCTAAAAAGCATTTTCTCACAATTTTCTCATCTGAGTACCCAACTATTCGAGGCTGCGGTATCATTCATTTTGTCTCATTACTTATTTTTTCCCCTTTGTAAAATTACCGAAAGTTCTTAATTCTTTAGCAAAACTAAAAATATCCACTTCTAAAACCAACATTGTAAAATGAATATGTTCACTTTTGATTTAAGGAAAAAAATCTCATATATTTTTAATCTTTCTATAACATCTTTAATTATCTATTTTTTGTGCATCTGTATGTTTAATGCTAGAAAAATGTATCTAGCTCTCATTTTGGGTGGCGTTCTTTCTCTTATGTAAAATGTCAGCATTTATCTTCCAAAATCTTGATAATTATATCCAAAAACATTGAAATATACCACGTAAGGAAACCACTACGCAAAATAATTTCTTTTCCAACCTTGGAAGCTTTTACGAGCAGGACTGCTTAAGAATCCTGTAATTTCATGGTGTCTTCGGGTTGCACCATTCGTGAAAAAAAAGGGGTAGAAATAGACTGACAGATTTATGTTGGGGGGAATGAAGTTGTTTCTACATTACAAAAATCCCTAACTTCTTATTGGACAGGAAATTCGAATGGACACTATCCTGAACAGTCGTAAATTTAAAGACAACACAAAGAAATCTCAATCCAGAAAGCGGGAGTGTAGCAGATAAAGTGTATTGCGACTTGCATACACCAAACCTGTTTTACTATAAGTGAATTAAATCATTATTATTACTGTGGAACTTAGTTAATTCAAACATTTTTTTATCCAAATTCGTAAGTAATTCGTTGTTTTCTCTATTTCTTTAAGCTTTGTATACACATAATGCCTAAATATAATTTGTAATTCGAATTTATTTTCCTTACTTAAAGGTCAAGAATGAAAATTGTAAATTCTTTTATATTTCTAAATTGCTTTCGTCCTTACTTTGTATGCTCATCGATCGTGAGTATATCTTTTTAGGTTCTTTATTGACTCTAGAATCCAATCAAAACAGCAATTAAATATTTCTCACTTTTTAAATTATCTTAAATATAAGCTTTAAGTAAGTTTATTAAAATTATTAAAAAATTATCAATAAATATTATTACTTCGTTAATTAAAATTTCTCACTGTTTTTTATTCATTATGTATTCTTTATTAACCACTTAACGTAATAATTTTCTTTGCTATCTAATAAGATGCTCCCTTCCGTTTTGGAAAGCGGTTGTCGTTTTTATTCATATCAGAAGGCATATAATACTTGAGATGTTTATGGATTCTAGGTAATTTTTATGTAAAATTATAAAGATAATTAATGATTAAATTTTAGTTTTAAGACCAAAAATGCTATAATTCGATGCACGAGTATTCTCAGGCTGTTAAGTTAAGCAGTTAAAGGTGTCAAATTTTAAAAATAGATCTTTTCTTGCCTTTTTTTTAGTTAAAATTGCCGTTTTCTCATGCTGTATTTACTTTTACACAAAGATTTTCTAAATTAGCTTCGAATTATCCAAGTTGCACTGCTTTTCATTATTTTACATTGCTTTTGTTGCATTAATTATTTGCTTATTTAACATGATTTGTTTTAATAGATCTAAAAAAATTCTGAAAATTTTTGCATATATATTACCAGTGGATGTTTGCGATTTTCCAACTACTCGGATGAGGAATAAAAGAACCTTTTTTCCGTTCGAATGTCGTGTATATAATAGTAAGAAACGGAAATTCAGATTGAGTTGAATTTCGTAAAAGTTTTTTTTTTCTTTTTAACATCGAGATTAGTAATGTACCGAAAAATGGTTTGGTCACCTAGTCTGTAAAAACATTTCACCTTTGATTCTAAATGAAATAATTCTCAAATTTTAAATGTAAAAAATTAGAGATTAATGAAATTGATAGTTTTATTGTTTGAATATTTAAAAAAATTAACACCTTGATGTGTTATTTTCATAATATTTTAAATACCTAAATTACAATAATTATTTCACTAACAAGAAATTACCAATGGATTGAGCTTTTAGAGTGTGATTTTTTTTATTTTCCACATCTATGAATGAAATTTTAGTGGCATGCTATGTTAAGCGCCTAAGGATTGATTATTATTCGTATTTTTAAAATATTATATGTATGTATATTATTTATGTATCAGAATGTATTATTTATGATTAATTGAATTTAATAATGGTAAGGAATAAAATTCAGTTCAAAGTAATTATAGTGATAATGAAATAATTATATTAATAAAATTGTACTGTATTGTTGATTTGTTCTTTTGATTATATTGGCCAAATCAGGCTATATGGCGATTCAGAAAGTCTTGATGTGAGGGTGCTTCTAAATAGCGCTTTGCTCTGCGTTTGTTCCTAAACTAGGTTTATGCACTGGAATCTCTCTTGCGGATTCGTTAATATCTATTATCCATTTTGCTCAAATATTTTATGGCTATATTTGAAATAAATTCCAAATGGTTTTGCATTTCAGATCTTTACGAATAAATTTAGTTCCTGAGAGCATTTGTGATGTCTTTCTTGTAGCTCTCCCAGTTTTTCTGATGGGTTGCACCCCCACACATACATTGGGAAAGCACAACTAATCAATGGTCTCAAAAGTGATTTACAGAGGACGAGTTTTTTTTCCATCGAGACTTAGGACTTCCTACCGAGGAGGGAATAAAATCGTGCCTTTGCTAAGCTAAATTTTGTCTTTATTTTTTTAATGCGATATTTGAAGGCAGGTCTTTTGTCTTTGTTTGAGCCCTTAGATATTTCGTGTCCTCATTATTGAAAATGATATTATGCATCACAGCAGGAACATGTATGTATATTAGGCACTATAAAAATATTTGTCTTTTAAGTCTGCAAAGTTTATAATGAGAGTCGGCATTTTTTGGCTCTTACCCCCCCCCCCCCCCAGATGTGAGACGCTCGCCACGTCCCTGGTAATTACATAGCGATTTGCTGGCCCTCAAAACGGCCTTTTATTACTTTCGAAAATCTGAATTCAAACTTCTTTTTCAGTGTTAAGTAAGACAGATTGGAGTTTTGGGAAAACTCCTCGCTGACCGAAAAGTTTGTTTAAATCTTTGTTGACGAGTTTTAGATGTGCATAAAGATTTTTAATTTTCTTCTTTTCTCCAAAAGCATTCTTACTCAATTTCGCAGCTAAAAATTACAAATCAGACGCTGAATATTCCAGCATAGCAACTACAGTCTCGATACGAATTTCAACATTACTGCGGCGAGAGAATGTTTTATTCAATATACCCCTTTCGCCTTTACTACGCCGAAACATGCAGAGAAATCAGAAACAGAAACTGAAATGACATTTGCTGTCGAGTTCTGTTTAAATAGCTACCATGAAAACCTAGATTCAACCAATAATAGAGCGATAAGATTACGCCATGTGGCCATGGCATTTTAAAATTTTGTACTCTCCGCAGGGAGGTTGGTTTCGTTTTAAATTGTTGTAGAAATGAGTAATTAAATTGTAAGTTTCAATGAAATGAGTGTAAGTTTTTTTTTTCCTATTTAAGAAAGGATTTTCTGTTCTAGAAGAAAACATTTTAAATCATAATATTATTCAGAATAATCTTTCTCTGAAAATTTCATAATGCATTTGTGCTATCTGCCGCGTGAGTTCTAACGAGACACTACCAACAAATTATGAAATGGAAAAAACATAAGATCGTTTCTTAGTACTTCCCTATAAAGGACAATTTTTCTGTATTTTGTGCCAGGTTCGTTCCTTCCGATATAGAGAGTTGGCCAGTTCTGGATCGCAAAAAATAAAAGTATCTTTCTCGGCAAAATGTCTTGCATTTTGTGATGGAAAGACTTGCACAAGATGGGATTCGAAACCAAGCAGGCCGATGACTGACGACGGGAGGTTTTCTCTTGCGTTTAAGCACTTTTTTTCTACAATTCGAAATAGACCAATCGCGTATGCGTGCCGGGACCGGGTGAGCAATTTCAGCTCTTTCAACTAGATACGAACTATTTCGAACTTCAAATATCATTAATACTTCCTTTTAAAATTAAAACGATCAAGTTTTTCAATAAAATCTCTTGGCAGTTATAAAAGATTTTGTTCAAACACGAAAAATAAACTTTCATTTTATTCTGATTTTCTACAAATCTTTCTTCTTGTTCACAAAAGGAATTGCATCCGTCCGAGTTTCGAATTCGCACTTTGCCTCAGAGATGGCGTTGTTACTGAAAGAGGCATTTGCGTGATTCGTTCAAAACTAAAGGAGTTTTATTTTATTAAAACAGAAATAAATTTTTACAACACTAGCTTTGAATACCATAGACGTTTCAAATCTTGAAAGGATTTTGTGTATTATAATTTTAAATAATAGTAGTTTTTACATTAAACATATTATACATGAAACCATTTTAATCCGGAGCAACGCCGGATTTATCAGCTGGTATACTCTTTAAAATGTGGAAGCGAATGCGAGTGATGGGAGCATTTCAACATGGTGTCTCAGCTTAAAACTTACTGCAATGCAACGGAAACGGGAAGGAGGCGTGTTGAAAATCACTTTTAAGCTCATAATTTCTAAACAATGTCAGCTATTAAAAAGCTCGCATTATAAAGACTGTGCTTTGCGATAAGATGATAGTTCACCTATATGAAATTTTCTTTCTATCTTCAATCGTAATGCAGTTATGGTAAAATGATAAGTTGGCGGGGGAGGAAGGGAATTGAAATCACATTTCAGTTCATAACTTCTAAGCAATTGCAGCTGTTAAAAAATATTACAGTATGAAAGTTGTTCGTTATGATAAGACGATAATTCATACCAGTGACATTTTCTTTCCATCTTCAATTACGGAGTTATGGGAAAGTTTGGGGGGATTGAAAATGGCTTTTAAGCTTATAACTTCTAAGCAATTTTAGCTATCAAAACACTTTCAATACAAAAATTGTTCCTTATGGTAATGCAATAATTCGTCTAATTGGAATTTTCTTTCTATTTTCAAACATAAGGGAATTATGGAGAAATGGATATTTCAATAACCCAACATTTTCACCCCTTTAAGCTGTATAACCCATCTACGAATTCCGCCCTCTACTTTCATCATCTATACAACATATTTCTCACCGGTTGCAATCTAATCAAAATTACTCTAGTTACCGTGTTCACAAGATAACATGGGCAAAGCCTTTAGTGCGGAACAATAAGGAAAAGAACATTTCACAATCTATTTTCATAAGAATTAGAGATGCCAGAATGAAAGAGGGTTGAACAGACTACAAATGACGAGAGCTTTCCATTAAGGGGTAACATGCTTAGGTTAAAAGGTACTTTAAATTAGGGGGAGGAGGGGAAGGGAGGGAAAATCACTTTTCAGATCATAACTTCTAAGCAATTGCAGCTATCGAAAAAGTTTAAATGCAAAAATTGTTCGTTATGATAAAGCAATAATTCACCTAATTTGATTTTTTTGTTTTCAATTATAAAGGAATTATGGGAAAATGAAAATTTCCACCCCCTTTGAGCTAGATAACCCATCTACTAATTCGACCGAAGTTTTCACTATCCTTACAACATATCCCACGCTGGTTAAATTTAGATCAAAATTACTCCAGTTATCGTATTCACATTGGTATGTAGATGTATAACATTGGCGTTATACATCTACATACCTATATATATAAACTTTTGAATGAAGGGTGGTTTGGGGTTCTAGGGGTCATGATCGGTGAAGATCTGTAGAAATTTTACGGAAGTCGTGTCATGAGAACCATTGCAACAGATAGAGTTCCTATAAGGAATCTACCTAATTAAAATCTATTCTTAAAAAAGGAATTACTTTTATGTATGTGTCTGCGGTGTCCAGACGAATTTATTGCACTAACAACCATGAAATTAAGCACACAGGTTGTGATGGTTTTCCATGTGTGTGTGATTCGATATTCAGTTCAATGACAATCCAGTTTGTCCTTTTTTCGATTTATTCACGACACACACACATATAAACACCATTACGACAAACATATAAAATAGAAACATCATATAGCTTAGAGCTCAATTAAATCCACACCCGCCTGGGGGCAGGATCAGAAGGTATCTGCTAGTGAATCCCTTCGGGCGTGGGGATGAAAGTTCTAATTTTCCCTTTTCTAGGGATTGCTGTAGCTAAGTTGCCACACAGGTAGTCGTCATAGTGATTCAATAAACAGTGAAATTTGAAGCAGTGTCTGAAAAACGTGTAGAACATTTTCCTCTTCTTGGAAAAAGCCTACTTAAAGTGGAGATTAATGATTCTGAGGTCAAGTAACTGACCATTTCGACGGGGCCAGCTTTGGTGGACAAGCATACAAAAAGATCTACAATAACCTTATGAAGATTTCGATATTACTAATTTATACATTGCATTAATGTTCCGTTTACATTTTTAAAAGAAGATTGGTGTGAAGACAGGTGTCGATTTCGAAATCAACACCTGTGTTAGCGAACGGAGCACTGATATTCATTCTTTCCTGGGGGAGGCCTTCCCATTTATTGTATAAGAATCACAGGTTTATATTTTACTCTAGTAACTCAATTATGCACCTCAATTCTACCATTAATGAGCCAAAACATCTCTACAGTTAGATATAGAAGAGTTTGAGGAATTACACGCAAATACTTTTTGTGGAAATATTACAAAATTATTCCATTTGAATTATGTTTAGCTGGCAATATTATTTTATCTTGTTGATCATAATTTAATTTCGCATTAATGAGCCGACTCAAAGTAAAATATTATTATCTATTGAAGTGCTCAGAGATTTTAAGTAGCTTTTACATGAAAGCTCTTTTTCCTTCGAGATTATTTGGATTTCATATGGAAATTCTTGGCCTTGTGTCCATCTCAGCATCTTTATATTCATCCGAAGAAACTGGACCTTTTTTGAGTACGATTCCCATTTTATAATTGCAAACAAATCCAAAAACATAACTAAAAATATTAATTAATTTTATATAGTTATTACTAATATAGAAATCACATGAAGAAACAAAGTTTTTCCCACACTGTAATACTCAGAACATGCTATTCATTTCGTGAGCAGTTTCTTATGAACCTATTTAATTAAATTCGGTAAACGAAAATGAAAAAATTTCAAGTCTGTTCTCAAGGAGCTATTTATCTAAGGTCGCTTCAAGGTGTAAACTGACGAACCTGAAAATTTAATTTGGATTTTTCCTGATTATATTTGGATATATGTGAATATCATAGAAATTATATTTGACTTTATTTTTGAGGTGTATTTGTGTACTTGAAATCATTTAAAATTTCATTCGTTATTATTTCTTTAACATTTTACTTGGTTTACAGATATCAGTATAATAAATATTAAAATTATTGTTTTTTCAAAAAATAACGATTTATTTGGTACAGAAAATTAGTTTGAAATCATTTCGCTAGAAGGCTTTAATTGAAAATAATTTATGTCACCTATTAACTATTCTAAACAGCAGAGTAAGATTTTTATTTCATCAACTTGACAGAATTATTACTGTAGTTTACGAGACTAATTAGTGGATCATGCCATGCATTATGAAAATTGCTTCTGCAAAATTTCAATTCTAATAGCATTTGCAACAAACTTTCAAATTGTAGTCTATCTTTTTTAACTTTTTTTATTTGCAGTTATTTGGCTTTCAATTATTTTTTCGATTTTTATACCATCAGCATATCATTTTCAAGAAGAAAAATGTACATGCAAATTCAATAACATATTCTTTTGATTCGATTTCGTTATAAAAACTTTATTTTATGTTAAAGCGTTTTTCTTTTCATTTCTTTAATATTCATCATGTCAAAGACAACGCCTTTTGCTATCTTACAAATTTGATTAAAACACCAATTGACAATGATTAATTCTATTACAACCCCATGATACTTCGATATTATTTTAACCCCCAAATAAATGTCTTTTGCTGTTTAGTGCACTAACAAAATGTATTTTTATATATACCTTCAAATCCCTTAATTTATTACCTTGCAACCCTGTCTTTTTGTTGATTACAGTACAGAAATCAGTACAAACCCTCATTAGGAAGATGTTATAAGCAACCCACCCTTCCTAAAAGGGAAAAATGGCTTATACGTTGGAAGATTAAGTTCAATGCAAAAGAAATGCCAAGTAGTATATTTCACCAGAAAAAAAACTGTAAATCCATCCACTGAACTCCCCCAAAAGGTTATTTTTATGGAGCAGAGAAACATAATTTTTTCTTGTGACATTAGTCCAGAAGTGAATCCCTAAAAATCATACGGATAATACACGAAATACAATTCATAGCTGCGAAAAACAATTATCCCATGTTAGTGCGCAACTCATATCTCTCGATAGGCAGCAAACATCTTCTCTTCAAATCCCTACTGAGATTACTGATTCCTCCCAGGTGTGAAGAACCACATGAAAAGGCTAAAAACATTTGAAAATACCACCATAACAAAAAAATTTTTAAACGCCATGATACTTCAGGAACAAAAATGTAATAAAAAACCTCCGCCTACAAATTTAAGAATAATTACTTCTTAAGATTGCCGAAAAATCCTTCAAAATAATGGGGGAAGACATCAACTTAGCTGTCAAAAACATACACATGATCATAAACAATTGTTTGGTAGCAAGGCAAAGACGCAACTCACGCTCCACAGAACTTTGGAGCAGCGGCGAAGTTTGTACGCCAACACAATAGAAAGATCAGAAACCAGAGGGCAGTCATGCATAGATCAGCATTATGTCAACTACTTCTTTCTATTCCCTTCCCCATAATGACATCGACGGTCTGAAAATATATCAAAAAACGCTATTACAGATCAATAGCACGGATAAGGCGATATTACTCCATATGATGGTTATTTTTCATGGCGCTAAACTTCAAAAATATGAGTACGTCAACTTTGATTCGCGAAACTATTTACTTTTTCTAAGCCTCATTAAAACTGCTGAACTGTCCACTTATTTAGTCTCATTTCCAAAATGAGAGGGCTGTCCGTTCCGAATTGCATAAAAGGAGTGAGCACGATTCTGGTCAGTTTTCATGTCTAAGATCTCGTTACAGAAAGAACGTCTGGTGATGGATAAACCACATAATTTCACAGTATTGTTTCTCAGATGAAAATTGCTACTGAACTGATAAATGTGAACAAATAAGAGCTATCTTTCACTAAAAATTCTCCTACTCTCTTTTCTCGGTGTACATGCATGCAGAATGTTTGTATCTTCATAATTCTTCTTCTAATTATAATGCCTCTTAACAGACAAAAGACAATAACTGTTTTACTGCGGTTATGAAAAAAAACAAAGCTTGAGTTTTGGACTTCAAAGGTATGGAAAGTCTTACAGAAAGTTTCCTAATTTCGATCGGTACAAAAGAAGCTATTGACTAGGGATAGTATATGACAAGTCTTTGACCAGGCTCTCTACACAAATCGATTACATGATGTGAAACAGAAACATTATGACCAGTATCTGGCCTTTGCTCCGATATTTCTTACCAGCAGAAAAGTGGACGAAAAATTCATTTGGGAGAAAAGGTGCAAAATTACCTAAACAAAACTGTTTTTGCGTACTAAACTTGCAGGCATCTAATACACCGACATTGACTTAAGTCTCCAACTGTATGGTATAAAGACAATGAAGATTAGAATAATTTTATTTTATTTTAATTAAAATTTAATTAATTAATTTTGCTAAATTTTAAGAATTATAACTATTATTATTAGAATAAGACATATATATTCACATTGTCTTTCGTTGAAATAGTGGCAATCTACAGATATTGAAATATTAATGATTTTAAATACAAATAACTATTACGGATATTCCTAATCTTAGGCAGAGAAAAACGTCCGTTAATCGTTTTAAGATAGTCTCTTTAATATTAGCTTTTAATTTAAAGCAAATCACATATTCGCGTACATTTTAAAATAAAATAGGCCTGATTACATGCATACTTAACAATTTTTGGGGAAAATTTTATTTAATGTTCAATATAGAATATTTTAAATTATATCAGAATTTTTAATGCACTTCCTCTTTATATAATTATAAATCCATACCGAGGAACCGAAATATAGCCTATTAAAAAGTATTTGCTTTCGCTAAATTAATTTGACAGCGATTACTTAAATAAATTAACGTTAAAATCCATAATTTTGCAATTAATTTGTTGATTCCTTTCATGACACTTTTTGTCAATTAATTTGTTTTGATGAATTTATACAGGCTTTAAAATATATCAATGTAATTACATAAGATAAATATGAATTTGTTTTTAAAAAAATTTAAATCAATCGAATTGCATTTATAACTTTCATTGCATTTAATATCATAATTACTAAATACTTAAACTGCCAGGAGAAAGAATATGTCGCCTGTTGGACAGATACCTCAGTTATCAGAAAATAACTTCCAGCAGAGGGCAAACGATCAATTACTCCAGGACGCAACGAGAAGTTTTGACAAATCAATACAGAAGACAAAAGGATTTAACCCTTAAAGGTCCAGTATTGTCTTTATGAATCATACCCAATTTTGTCTTCTAATACTTGGAGAATAAGACTATAGTTCTAATGCCTCTTGTTGTCAATAGGATACATACTGGAATTTTTATTAAATCAATTTACAATATATCGATGACAGTTTGGGTGATAGTAAAAAAAATAAATATAAATTGATGTTTTCCACTTGAGGCTGAATCTTTTTAGTTTTGTATACATTATTTAGTACATTTTACATTTTATATTACATATAAAACATTTACTTTTATATAAATAGTAATACTTAAGTTGTTAAATGTTAAAATTAAAATAAAAGGAAAGCAAAAAAGAATATACATAGGTTTTCTATTCTTTAAATTCAGTAAATTTATTAATTATCTCCCCTAATTTTAAATAAATGAATAATTCAATTTCTATGAGAACCAACTATAGGTGGATTCTCTTTCCTACCTTATAATTTATTTCTTAACATAATTTTATAAGCTTTAAAATGCAAGAAATAATTGGTTTTATTTCATAAACTTATAACATGTAAACATAAGAAAGCTCTGAGTGTATCCTCACTAGCAGTTTTTACTTTTTTTATTTAATTTCTTATTTAAAAAAGCAATTTTTTTACCTGCGTTCGGCGTTGAAAGTCTGGAAATATCGTCCATCTGTGGCTTCGTATTACGAAATCCCACGTATTTACAAAAGTTTGCTATTAATACCAATTTGCCAGCAAAGACAGAATGAGAAATGATATGCATTTAATAGATTTTCAAATGTTCTATCTCTTTATTTATATTCCTCTAATATAAAAAGCTGTAGCGTTTCATTAAGAGCATTCATAAACGAATATTAAGCAATGATAAAAGAACTAGTATGCACTGATAAAGAAACACAGAAATAAAGTGCAAGAAGGGAAAATTGTAATAAATTTTGTCAGCAACGTATTAAACTTAACATTAATGTTAGCATTTCGTTAAAACAATAAATGAACAATTTTATTTTGCTTTAAATTTTAATGCATGCTGGCAATTCAAGTACAGATTAGACAAAAGTTTACGATTCTAATCAGCAGCACACAATTGAATTTTTCTAGAATATTTGAATATTTCAGACTAATCATCTTTTGTCATCTATTAATAACTAATATATCGCAACATGTGAAAACTGCAATTTACTAAGTTGTTATACTTAATTTTAGAGATGCTTTTAAAATGTCACATTAATAGAACACATTAGAACAGCAGAGAGTTAAATTATCTACCTACGTCTGAAGCACAAAATGTCAAATATGTCATGATGACTAAACTAACCAAAATTCATATGCAGGATAATTTTTATCAGAAGCATTTTCTTAACGAAATTAGAAAAGGGTTTTCCCGGTGTAAATTTTAAAAAAATTGCATCTTAACATATGTTGATAACCTCTTATGAATTCTTTAGAAAGAAAAATACTTCACTAAACTAGATGTCTTTATTGTCTCTAAATAACTTTAAAAAATTGAATATATTATGAACGATGGCAAAATAATCCTAGATGGGTATTTTTTTTTCCTCTACTGTATCTTAATATTACTATAATAATAAATAAATATAAATTCTAATCCAGTCATATAATATAAAATTGGGAGCTTTGCCACCAGATGGAGCCGTTCTTTTCTTCTAAGGGAATTTCTGAGACTAGCATGCAAGTACACTGTTTTGTTTAGAATAAATGAAATAAATGTATGACTAAAGTTTTGTGAATTTCCACTTTCGAATAGCGATACATGCTTCTCGAAATACATACCGAAAATCACGATTTATCTAAGCTCTCTTGAAATAGTATTTCAAAATATGTAAAATATATGTGTAGGCATGCTTAAAACACATTACCACTATTTTTGTTTAAAAACTTTCTATATAAAGTTTTTAATTTTGTGACATAACAACTTATGACATGGAACTTTGATCACTTTATTTAAGGCCTGTATTTTAGTATTCGGGCTAGAAATTACAAATGTAGTTTAAAACATCGACGATGCCGTGGGTTCTCGTAGTGGTTGAACTCGGTGTTCTTAATCTGTGGACCTTGCTATTGTAGAGGAAGATAAGACATTGTGTGCAAATTCAGTCGGTGTTCGCTTCCACTGATCTAGTATGCGTGTCCGTATCGATGTCGAAATGCTGATTCCGTTGAAATGTTTGTCACGTGAATGAATAAATTCTTTTTGAAGTACATTAACACTGTTTTCACATGACTTTGTTTCCAAGGACAAGAATCAAGATCAGGATAATCTCGAGGAAAGTTAAGAATAAGACGCGTTCGCGACAGATCTTATATAATATTCAGATGCTTCTAATGGACTTCAACTGGCGCTACGCTACGTGGAAGACCTTGGTAACCAACGTGACGTGATGTTCATGCGGCGCTGGCGCAACTTTACATCAACAGCAGGTTTTGTTCCTTACGCCAAACGAAGATATCCGATATTGTTTTTTCCTAATTGCAGAGCTTTGTTCACTCTTAAATACGAATTCAGAGCTTTCTTTTAAGTTAGGATTAAATATTAGCTGCTTTTCTAAATCTTAACTTTTATTATTCCTTCAATTTGTATTAAAAGTTTTTCGAAAAATTAGAAAAAGATGCTAGGATTATCCGAAATTCTGGATACTTAAGATTCGACTAAACGACTTGTAATTGTGAATTGTGTTTTCCCTATAGTTGATGAAAATATCTTTACTTTGACATAATTCGTCTAAATGGGATTTTAGCAAGCGATGAGTAATTTAATAATTCTGTTTAAAGCTTGTTTATTAAAAGAATAGTTCTGATACTATCTTTAGCAAGAGACCGGCTAATAAGCTCACTATATAATTACGAATAAATTTTTCAAACTATGAATTTTTTAGTAGAATCTTCAAAAATACATGTATGTTAAAACACACAATAATACGAATGACAGTAATCACTCTTAAAAGGGATATGAAAGACCATAAACATAGATAAGACTATAAAAAGATACTGATGACCGTGGCGAATCTAAGGGGGTGATATAGGTCTGCAGCCCCTCGAAGAGCTAAACCAAAATTCTTCATTTTTTCAAATCATTACACCTGCTTGTTCTTAATCTATTTTTTTTTTAAAAAAATGAGGCGTGGCGACATCCGCTTTCTGGTTTGACATGCTCGACACTTTCACTCTTTTGTAGTCATCTTTCTTTTGTTGCATCTTTCTTTTAATATTAACAGAAAGCAGAATTTTTATTTTCGCTTTTATTCCGTAGCATATACATCTTTCAATATGTTTGCACCAGAATCCAATGATGATAATTATTATCTTTCCACAATGTTTCATTTAATTTTAAAAATTTTAAAATGATCGTAATGAGTGTGTAAGATCTTTCAAGAATACCGAGCCCGCTTCTTACAGGAGGGAGGGTACCTTAAGAGAAAAAGTAAGAACACTATGCGGTCAATGACACAAACACTATAGGGAAGAGAATTGTAGTCCGGATAATGACAATAAAATTCAAAATATGATAGAGCTTATGCTATCGCCTTAGCAATGATAGGGAGGGAGAAATGGAGTACGAAGGACTGCTAGAATCTTGAAAGGTGGTTCAAAATAAGGAGAGAAAAAGAAGAGGGGTGTTAAACTGCTGGTCGAGAGGTCAGAGAGCACGGCATTGGATTAATGAAAAACAACGAACTACGCTGCTGCGAAAAACTTTTTTATTAAGTTGAAACTGTTTTAAGTACTTGGACTTAAAATATTTTTTTCCCGAGCAATGCCGGATATACCAGCTAGTAATTTTATATACATTTCAGAGAATCGAAATTACATTGAAAAAATTACTTGGTTTTGGTAAATGAAAGAGATAACTGATCATATAAATAATTTGAGATAAAATGGGTAATTTTTTTATATTTGTTTAAGTTCTTTTAAATATTAATGTGTCAATTATTTTTTGTTACTGATTTTGTTCTAATGAATGAATTTAAATGAGTTTGTTTTGTCCATGAAAAATATTAATATATTCAAATCAGATAAAGAGGGATTTTTAAAATTTTAAATTACTCCGGATTTCATGAATCATTTGCTTTAATAAATTTGATTTGGGTGAGACAATGATTATTAATAATCAACAAATCAAATTCACATAAAATTTAAGAAAGCAGAAAAATAGAATCTTTAGATGCATTGAAGAATTTCTTTTAACCTCTTATGTTTCTATGTTAGATATTTTTCTAATGTTTCGAGTTTAAAAATTATTTTCCATTTTCAAATTAGTATTGTTCTATCATGAAACAATCAAACAAAAAATTTTAAATGTTTATATTGAAAACGCTATTAGATCAGTCGAAGCAAGCATCTCTCTATTTCAGCAATTAATAACAGCTGTGTAAATTGATTCGAGGAAAACTTCTGGATTATCCTGCATAAAACTACATGGTGTTAATTTTTCGAAGCGAGACTCGTGCTCTCCCTTTACTCTGTGGAGAAATTCCTTTGTTTTTTGGCGTGGTATAGCTCATGTACCGGATTTTTTATCTGAGCATTTCTTGAAAAACACGTATTATTTTATATTTACTGTAATTTTTCTGTGCAGTTTCCATATAATTCGCACAAAATGTCAATAATCTTAATTAATGTATATTATTGAGTGATATATTTAAGTACAAAAACATGTTGTAATGAAAAAATAATTTATTTTGTTTTTAAAGTTTTAATTAATATTTAAAATAAGCACAAATTCAATATAAAATTAAAAAATAAATAAGCCAGTCAAATGAAATCTTATTTTAGAATACGCATATCATTCGCGAAGTCTTTAAACGTAGACGACTTTCATACAAAGGGATACAGCCTTAGTGATACCGGCATAGACGACTTCATCAGTACAAGAAAAGATCTCTGAATACATAAATCATATTGAGTTACTGTGTTAAGTCTTGCTCCTACGATTAGCGATGCTTTCTCCAGGTCGTACTTGCGTTTCTGTTGTCGTTCGGAATCTGGTCGCATCGTTTCCACCACACGTACCCAATGTACTGCAAAAGTCCGCGGAGCAGTACTGAGATCATTACCATTGATTTGGTGACCTTTCATTTCCAAGTATTTACCGATATTTCATTGGAGCGGTCGAGCCACCTCAATAACCGTCGAAAAACAACGATTATTTGCATTCCCACGAGGGAAGATTTAACGTACTTCACACAACGAACCACAAGCCACTGACTAAGGGAACAGGCCGTTCGGCAACTTACGGCTGGTAAGAACTGTTGAATCTGTATTATTGCTGTACATCTATCACACTGAAATGTATGTTTCGATCGATTTTCTCTCTAATTACTGTCTTGGTATTAAACCATATTTATTACAAAAGCTGGCTCTAAGTGAATAAATATGATGCATTATTGCTACTGTTTTATAGACTTTTTCCAAATCTTATATGTTTTTCATTAAAAGGGTTGTTTCTATATTATTAACTGTCGTTACGAATATAACGTATAAGACAGCTAATTATGTTCTCTAATAACTGACTTTTCATGGTTTGTATATTGTTTTTAAAGAAAATTGTTTTTCAGTTGCTAAATTTATACCATATACTGATGCGAAATTTAAATTTTAATAAAGACTAAGTCAAATAATTTAATGCAGTAAATTTTATAAAATTAATTATACTGAATTTTGTTATTTTTTTATTCAAAGTTAAAATTATCAATTAGAATTAAACTTAATTTAGAAAAATCATTATTAATAATTTCACTAATAATCCATAGCATTATTAAAATAAGAGTTCAAATAGCAAACATTTTATTATCAATGGTACATTGTCAATAATTCCATTTGAGTATCGAAATGAACCCACCACTAGTATTCATATATTATACTGCTGTAGTATATATAATTTTTGCGCCACTCCGATTGCATGTCAATCCAGTAAGAGAGACTATCCTATGAAGAAGACGATACAATGGAATTACTGCTTTCTCTCATAGGTAGTGGCGCAATATAGTATGTAAAGTAAGTGATAGCACCTGGTTGTAGATGGAAATCCCATCATCCTACCAACTATGACAGCAAGTGTAATAAATTATATTTTAGACCGCCCTGTATCGCCTTGCTCGGTGCGATAGGGTTAAATAGGCTAGCTCGGATGATATTGGCGCAGCGCGCTGGTGAATCTTTCTCCACATTATTGACGTGAAAACGTCTTTCCGTTCGTGACATAGAAAGTCGGTCGAACTTCCTTGTGTGACAAAATACAGTCAGATTTGAATCGCTAATAACTACGAGACTAATAATGCGAAAAGAACGGTTGACCGCACAACGGATAATTCATATCTGTAAGAGTTTTTACCATATTATTTTTTTTGCCTGTGACGTCATTGTACCAGTGTAGGCGCATGCGCGTGATTCTTGAGAATTATCTTTATGCAAGGTTATAAATAAGTGTAACGTGGAAACTCGTTTATCTAGGAGTTTGATTCTGGTGTCATTTTAAAGAGCCTCGAGCGTATTACGAGGACCCGAAGTGAGAGAATAAAAATATTTATCAGAATATAAGTAAAAAGCGGTATTAAATTGAAAATTTCAAGCTCCGCATGTGCTTTTTATTATAACATGAACAGTTTTCTTTGGAAATCCACGAAACTTACAGCATACTTGACAATAGGTAAAAGAAACATTGCATTAAAATTTGAATTTAAAAATTTGAATATTACAGGAAATATGAGCATTTGTAGTTAATAATGTCTTACTGCGCATACACGAAATGTTGTTCTGTATACTGTCAACAGATGGCGCCATCAAACGCTATTTTAAATATAACATGAGAAAGATGCAGTTCCGGTCCGCGCCACAATCTCTTTAATACAATATTTACACGGAGTAGTATAATGGTTACAGAACAGATAAATCACAAGTTTATCGCATGTAGCAAGGGTCTTTGGTAGCTTGTGATTTATCTATTTAAGGTATCCGAACACGTTCGAAAGTCGATTTTCGACCAAAATTCCATTTTTTTAATTTTTGATGTTTTCGATAGTTCATTCATTTACCTTTCTAAAACATATTTACTTTTGTCGGTACGTTAATTAGAAGATGAGATATTAATTGTTTTATAACAAACCGAAAACCGGAAGTGGGCGAAGCCGAAGTTGTCATTTAAAGGGACAGAAACCTGTCAAAAATTCTTTTAAACTCCTTTTTTGCAAGCTAATATGATGTCAGTATATTTTTAGGAATTTTTTTTAAAGTTTAGATACATAATTTGAGCGCGTGGAAAAACTAAAATTTGATTTTTCTCACAATTAGATTTTATGCATATTTTTCAAACTTCAAACATGATAACTCAAGATATTATCATTCAATTGTTCTGAAATTTTGTGAACACTGTCTTCAAATGTTTCTCTAGTGAATGTACTAGAATAATGTATATTGTAACAATATTTTTTAAATTATGGTCTTTTATTTGAAAAATGACATAGAAAAATTTGCTGAAAATCTTATAATGATTGTTCGATTAGCTCTAAAATTTTTATTTATCCAAAGAATGTTAAGATTCTAGTACAAGCACTAGACCATAGTATGTACTTTATTTTAGTATTAGTTTTATTTGAATTATTACAAAAGTTTGACCTGTAGCATGTTTGAAGTTTTGGGAAATTTCCTCTAAAAAGCAGCAGAAATTCAAGAATTTTGTAAATTTATAATAATTTATATTCAAAAATCATACGCTAATATTAATCTTTATTCAATTCGAATCTAAAAAACATATTTTGGTGTTTCTATTTCACAATTTAAGAAAAAAGTGCTCCGAACGTGTTCGGATACCTTAACCATTTTACTACCATAAGAATAGAGGAATATCTCTTACCTAACTGTGTAAGAGATATTCCTCTGTGTAAATATTGTATTAAAGTGATTGCTAATTAAATTAGATATTAATACGAGATACTTGTTTTAGGATTTTACCCCGATGTTTTTTACTCAATTCTTCTTTTAATGATAATACCTCTTCAACTAAAAATACTTTAACTCTTTTACAATGATTTAAAAAGAAAAAAAAAGTTGACATTTGCAGAATGTTCTCCACATCTATCGATGCAAAACAAGACGTCAACACGCATTGAAACAGAAATACTATAATCAACATTTGCTCTTATATTTCTTACTGTTCAGCAACGGATTCCGAAACTGCCGCTTTTGAACGATTTCACACCGGAAAGGGGTGTCAGGCAATAAGTCATATGAGCGCATTTCCGGAATTCTTTGTCAGATCATGCTCAGTAAAATGTAAATATCACCCTTCTATTCTTCACTTTCCCCCTATCTTGATGAAAATTACTCCGTCCGGCGCATGTGCAAAAGCACGGAGGGTTTCGAATCCGCAACTAAACAATACCAATAGAGGTGATAATATTTGGCGGTGAAAACCCAGTATAAAGCAAAGGCCAACTTCGCCTTAAGATGCCAACATTCAAGACACCGACATTGATTTAAATTTCCAAACAACAATATTGTTCGAAAGCAAGCGAAGATAAATTTATCTGATATTCCTTTTTTAAAATAATGGTGAGAAAAACATATTGTATTTTCGACTGTTATTAAAGTGTTAATAAACTTTTAAGTACTTTCGAACCTTTTAGCCAGCATAAAGTGTCTTTGACTCGTTCTCAGATACTCATTTTTAATTTTAGCTTCTAATCTAAAGTACATCACATATTTTCACTCATTTTAAGGTAATATACACCTGATATTATTTTTGACGTCAGACGTTATTTAATTTTCAGAATAAAATATTTTAAATTATATCAGACTTTATGTTTTTCCTCATTATGTTATCTTAAATACATAAAGACAGCAAAATATGCCGGCAAAAGATTACTTACTTTTCTTATATAGTAGAGATCAAAGATTAAACCCACTTTAAATTAACCCACTAGGACGCGCATCGGGCCTGCGAGGCTCGGTGCCTTCAATAATTTATTACAGAAAATTAATCCCTCAACTAAAAAATTCCAGATTCACAGCAGCTGCATTCATGGTCATTTACTTGCTGACCACTGGCATTTCAAGAATTTTTCTACATATATTATCTAAGAAAACAGACGGTCGTACCTCCGAATCCTGATGCGCCCGATCGCTTTTCTGTGCAGATTGCCAAAGAGAACAGACAGACCGCGACAATTTATCGCTGCTCGAACTACAAATATGAAATGTAAAGATTAGAAAAGCTTTTAGTTGAAAATCCATTCATTAAGAATCGATTAACAAAGAAAATAAAGAAAGCATTGAATTAGTTAGATATCGTAAGTCGAAGTCTTAAAAGAAATTGGACAGTGATTTTGATATTGGTGAGTCCACCGATTATTAGTCAGAATATCTGCAATAAGAAAACTTATTTGCTATTTAGGATTCCGAGTATAAATAACACGCAATGGTTATTTCATTTATTAGATTTAGTTAAATATATCGTTTATTTGTAAAATCCTGATTTTTCCCGAAATTTCGAGGATTTATTCCTAACGCGCGGTTTCAAAATTAAGCTTGAGATTTTTAAAAATATTTTTTTCCATCATCAAGCTTAAAAATAAATTATATAGATCAGTGGGGCCTATGGACTGCGGCCCGCTTGTGGGACTCAGACAGCGTATTAGTGGCCCGCTGAACGATAGTCAAAAGTCGAAGTCCGGGGAACTTCAAGAGTCTTCACTCATTTTTTGCTTTTTAAAACAATATATTCTTATTATTATTCTTACAGTACGCTTTACTAATTACTGGCATGCAGGGTGATTATAATTAAAGTTGCACTCTCAAAAGGCTGTAAAAAATGAATCACTGGTCAGAATGACATGATATTTCATCTGAATATACGTGAAACGATGAAAATTTACTTTGCGAAATAAGAAATAGTTCAAAAGAAGACAGATAGAGGCTCTGTACTCTTGATAAGATGATAAAAAACGATTGCTTCAAAAGATATGCTAATTTTAAGATACTAATTAAAAGACGTGACATGCGCTCCGCACATTATAGTTATGATAAAAAGTCGGGGAACATGCAGTGCCTGTTATTCTGAGTCTGAGAAGGTAGTCATGACTGTATCATTGAAGGATCTGGCTCTGCTTGTGAAGCATTTTTCCAAGAACAGTGACTGTGCGGCAATTGCGTTGAAGAAATTCCGGACATTAAAGGGTTTAAGAAGCGGCTCTGGTCCGATGACTGCATTTGGTCTGAAGAAGATGATTGATAAATTCAAAGAGCTGGGTTCATTTGACGTGTAATGTGGCAGAGGGGGGAAAGCACTTGCTTCGACGTCAGTGGAGGATGTGGCTACAGCATTGCAGAAAGCATCAAGCAGCGTTTTCGGAACGTGCAGTGCATTTGGAATTTCCCGAACTTTAGACATGCCTGTCAGCACGGTTCGTAAAATTTTAAGAAACATCCTGCAATGCTATCCATTCAAAATTACGCATATTTAGGAGTTGGTTCCTGCTGACCTGCCCAAACGAGAATCTTTCGCCCTGCAATTTCTTTCTCGAATAGAAGTGCACAATGCATGGCCATGGAACATTTTGTGGACAGACGAAGGGCATTTCCATCGCCAAGGTACCGTCAATACTCAAAATTGCAGAATATGGGAAAGAGAGAATCCGTTCCAAATACAACCATTGCCTCTTCAATCTCAAAAGGTCACTGTGTGGTGCGGGTTTAGTGCAAACTTTATTGTTGGCCCTTTCTTTTTCGAGGAGATTGGTCCATCAGGTCCTGTAACCTGTACAGTCAAAGGGACACTTAATGAATTTCTTTTGCGCAACCAGCTCATTCCAGCACTGCAACAGCGCGGCTGTGGGGATAGTACATTTTATATGTAAGATGGCCCTCATCCGCACATTGCAACACCAGTGAAGCAGCTGTTGAATCTGGCAAAATTATCAGTCGCCATTCCCTAACAGCCGGGCCGTCACGATCACCTCACCTGAATCCTTTCGATTTCTAGCTGTGGGATTACCTAAAAGATGTTGTGTACGGGGGTCCTATTAGGAACTTAGCGGAGTTGAAAAGCTGCATTACGGAACACATCCAAAATATCATCACTAAAACATCCCAATCTGTTGTGGAACACGCTATTTTGAGCTTTCAGCTCATAGAAGAAAACGGTGGACAGCATATTGAAAATTTCTTAAGCAAGTCGAAGCCGACTTTCTTTTCTTGATGGTTTCATCAGTTTTTGCTTTTCCTACGGTGTTTGGCCGAGCGACAATTAAAAACCTAATTTTTCCTATCCGCTGTGGCACCACCTTGTCTTGGTGGATGGACTTTGACAAAGAATACCACAAAAACATGTCATGTCTTTTAATTAGCACCTCAAAATTAGCATATCTTTTAAAGCAATCGTTTTGCAGCATCCTATCACGAGTACAGCGCCATCTATTGGTCAACTTTTGGACTATTGTTTTTTTCTTTCGCAGAACAAAATCCCATTGCTTCACGTATACTCAGATGAAATATCAGGTCATTCTGACAAGCGGTTCTTTTTTTACAGCCTTTTGAAAGTGCAACTTTAATTATAACAACCTGTATAAGGGAATCTCTAATAATATAGTAGAATGAGTGTGGGTTTCTGACGGTTTGTGTGTTAGCGATCTACAGGACAGACCGCTGGACCTAGAGCTACGAAATTCGACACGATTATTTGGAGTGTGAGAATGTGCACCTCGGAGACTTTTTCTTAAATTTTTAATTAATTAAAAATTATAAAATGTTGCGCAAAATTGTAAAATTTTTGCATTTTTCCTTAATAACTTTCAAAAATATTACAGCACAAATAAATATTACGCCATTTTAAGTTCAAATAATTGCCTTTTTAATTATATCAATTAAGTTGCCGTGCAATTTCTTCTCGAATTTTAGTATCCTTTAAAAATATTTTTGGCATAATTTAGAACAATACTTTTCAATATTGCAACGCAATTCAAACCATTTTCATTCTTTCAACAAGTATGTAATTAAGTGTATCTCTTCCATTGTTGTCAATTAAGGCCCTAATAAATTTTAATTTCTTTTAATATATTTCTGCAATTTTTCTGTGAAATCTTAAAAAAAGTCTTCTAAGACAGTTAATGTTTTAGGAAATACAACCAGTTAGTTGCATGATTCTGGTTGCTATGTTTTAGTTCTGCATGATTTGTTTTTTTGTCAAAATTAGTGTTATTGCATATTCTGCTGATTCTTATAAGTTGATTGATAATTGTATTTTTGTAGATTTTATATGAGATATTAGAGTTCCAAAAAATAAATTTATTAACGTGAAATTTGAATTCGTTTCTCTAGTCGTGAATGTGAATTTTTAAGTCGTTCTGTAGTCTAAGAATAAATCAAGAAACATTGCTGGAGATTGATTGTTGCTGATTTTAATTAGTTTGAGTTCTACCCAGGTATTGCTAATAGAACTGAAGTCTTGAAAATGAAAAATTATTAGATCGCCAATGAATACGAAAACAGAGTTGAGATTTAAGTCCTTTCGAAGAAATGAAGAAAAAGGTTGGCTAGTAGAGATGAGAAATTTGTTCTTTGTGGGATGCCTTTTATTTGTTGGGAAATATTTTCCCCGTAAAGATAAAATTATTGAATATGCAGTAGTTGAAGAATTTTTCCTGGAAAGTTAGTAGGGTTTTAAAATCCCAGAAAAAACACTGCAACAGAAGAAAACACTACAAATCTTTTCTAGCTTGCTGTAATTCGGGGCAATCCGTATATTTTTCATACGTATCGATTTCTGATTGCTTCTATAAGTGGCCTTGAAAACAATCATTATAAATTGTGATTTCATATATACAGGGTGTCTCAGTACAGCGGTTACAAACTTTCAAGTCAGATAAAGTACAACTAGACGATGAAAAATCACATAGCAGTGCATGTGCTTTCCTAGCGCGGTAGTGACGACACAAAACACAAGAAAGACAGGACATATCCACTGCTATGCGTTCTTCCATGTTGTTTCAGCATGATGGGGCCCCCGCCTATTACAGCATTAACGCGCGTCTCCACCTCAATGCAACGTATGCCCAACAGTGGATCGGGAGGGGTGGTCCAGTGCTTTGCCCCGCTCGATCGCCAGATCTCACTTGCCTTGATTACTTCTTATGGGATACGTCAAGTCACTGGTGTACGAAATTCCCGTTAACAGTGCTGAGGACCTTGTTGCACGCATCGCGGCAGCTGCTGGGGATGTCCGGGACACGCCCGGTATTTTCGCCAACGTTCGATCTTCAATGCGCCGGAGATGTGAGGCCTGCATCACGGCCCGGGGACGTAATTTTGAACACCTACTTGATGACGATCGTTGTACTTTAATGTTCTTTTTTCGGTTTTTTGCTGTACTAAGAATAATAAACATGTTTTCTCCTCTTATTCGTGCCCTGCCTTTCTTGTGTTTTGTGTCGTCACTACTGCGCCAGGAAAGCGTTTCCGATCATGCATTGCTATGTGATTTCCCATCGTCAAGGTGAACTTTATCTGTCGTGAAAGTTTGTAACCGCTGTACTGAGACACCTTGTATTCTTTACTTACTGATGTTCAAAAAAATTGTTCCAGTCTTTCGGGAGACATTCGAAAAAATGTGCACATACAAAAATTTTCTAATTCACTGTGCCACAGTGTGTAATTATCAGTGCAATGGGGTTAGAAGTCAAGTCTTAAAGCTAATATTCAGTTGTCGACCCTCTGTCTTGGATGGACCCATCAGAAATCTGGCATTAAAAGATACACTAGATTCCTCAATAACAATGCAGTCACATTATAAAGAATGCAAGTGGTGCGTTTTCGTTGGTCACAAAAGAGTTTCAGTTTATTTCCACTAAAGAATCAAAAAGCTATGGGAAAGAATTCAATTTTATTTCATTTCCTCTCCATAAGGGACAGTCGCCAATTAGGATAAAAGGAAAATATTCTATATACATTTAGTTGTTTTTAAATTCGCACATCTTTTTTGAATTAATGAATTGCGCTATTTCTTACCTTTTTACTAGACTTCTGGAATGTATTGTGTTTTTACCTGCTTTTAGAAAAACCTTCTTGATTCACCTTTGGAATGGAGGTAAAAATGGATTTTTTGAATCGAATTATTACTCACTTTTTATATACTAGAAGTTTGAAATTGTGTTATGTCATGTATTTCCGATTAAAATAAAATATTTGCAGTCATTTATAACTTGATCATCAGTTAAACGATTGATTTTAGTTAAAGTTTGATTCCACATTTGTGACGCCCTCTGGCAGTGAATTTGAGAAAAACATATTTTAAGATCAAATAACATTTATAAAATTTTTGCATAATATATAATAAAGATTGGAACAATGAAGATAAGATTTTATTTAGTTTCTCTTCTTAAATGAGGAGTCTACAATTTCCAATATGCAGAAAAACTGTGAGAGCATTTCTAAAACCCTCGTGAAAGAGAGGACGTCTGATGATGGATAAACCACATATCTTCAAAATTGTCTCTAAGATAAAAAAAATCATTGCCTAACTGCTACACACATATCAAGAGATAAAAGTAATATTTCAAAGAAAATTTGTTTCCTTTTCCTGCCAGCGTTAAATGTATATGGAATGCTGTTATTTTCTTAACTTATCTATGAAATATACCTCTTAATGGAGAAAATGTTTTACATTGATTAAAATAAAAAAAAATACCCAAACAGTTATGGATTGATATTTCGACGGTACGGAAGATCTTTTAAAGTTCTCCACTGGTATTGGTGAAAAAGATCAAACCATCGCGTCATGAATTAAAATAGAAATGTTTTGATCATCATTTCTTCGAATATTCCTTACTAAAAAGAGAAAGGAATCTACTTTTGTTTGACCATGCCGGCACGCAGGTTACCGACTTTTTAAACAACATCCACATCATTACATACGACTCCAAATCGGTGTTATTTTTTGATATTTATATAAAAACTATCACATTTTAAATAGTGGTAACTTATTTAATTTTTAACTGCTTTAAAATGGTAATCAAATGCCATAAACAATTTCATTAACTGTTACTTCTAATTAAAAGGAAGTTAAAAGTTTTCGCACATTTTAAGGTAAGATACACTTCATATACACAGAAACTTAATAATTAATCTTCGGTATAAAATATTTGAAATCATATTACAATGTTATGTTTTTCCTTATTTTGTAATTTTAAATCCACAACGAGAAATCGAAAATACCTATTTAAGATTTATTGCTTTCTTTAAATGAAAAAATAAATGATTAGATGAATAATTCAACAATTGTATCTGCAATTTTTATTGCATATGTTTAGTCGTTATATATAATAATGAAATAATTAATATTTTGGTTAATAAATTTGTTTTAGTCAATAATTTTATTGAGTTTGATTAATCCATGAAATATATCGAAGCAACAAATTAGCTAAAATAAAAGTATTTGCCTATGTACGGAGGAACATTTTTTGAAAAGCCCTGTGACTAACATATTTAGTGTATTTTCCGGATGAATATGACCCAAAACAATGAATAATCCCATTAAGGAAACTAAATGAAAATTTAAGTACATTAAAATGTGGTAATTTATGTAAAATGTTTTCAAAATTACTGCGAAATGTGAAACGCTCTACATAGAATTCTTAATCACGGATGAAAATTCTATTATTACATAGCATACTTGGAAGAGTACTGAAGGAAATGAAATAAAATCTAAGAGATATTTGCATTTTCAAAAAAGTTATAGCTCATCGCACAAATTCTAAATAAAAATTTTTTTAAATGAATATGTATCGATAACAATAAACAGCCAAAAATAAAAAAAAACTATATATGTTAGATCTAAATCTTTAGTTCATTGCCTTTATTACACTTGAGGTAATATATATAAAAAATTTCAAGGAAAAGCATTCATAAATTATTCTGAAATCATGTTTTGCGTATTAAAATTTAGATAAAAAATACATTTTACAGAAAAATCATTTAAAGTTTTAATTTATATTTCACTAAAATAATCCTGAATAGAACTTACCTAAAAATCATGAGTTTTATAAAAGAGACACATAAGAAAGGAGGAGTTTAAATTTTTTGTTAAAGAACTTTAGTAAGAAATGCTGACAAATTCAAAATAGCATAAAGTTTCTTCTTCGCAACAATAAAATTATTACTAATATTTCTAAATTCACATGCAAATTATGTATTTATTTAACTGCACCTCTCTTGTTTCGTCGAAGAATCAAAATCTTTTGAGAAGGGGCGATTTTTACAATATAAACAGTAGTTGCAGAGTAAATCAAAATGAAGTTTTCCCCAAATATAACACATTGCTGTTACATTCTGTGCAAATCAAATACTCAAAATACTTATAAGCATTTCAATTTCAATAATACTGAATCCAGTTAATTCTTTTCATACACAATATCTTCTCTGAAAGGTTCTTGAACGGTCAGCAGTTTTTTTTCTCACTGCATGTTAAAATTACTTCTGCAAATGTTCCATCAACAAAAGTCAATACTTTCTTGGTCATAGAGAAACGATTACTTTTTTTAGATCGGTCAATACTGTACCACACCTTTCATTGTGAACAATAGCAATCGAGATAAAAAATAATTAAAAATTAAACGATATTTATCGAAAAATAAATTTGACAAAACGAGAGAGCGAGCGATCAGAAACATGGAGTGTAAACATAAACAAAGTTCCAAACGAATGTTGTTGCCAAACTTTCTTGCATAAAAATAGTTCAGAAACGATACAAAATTGTTGTGGTTCGCTAATAGAGAATATTATAAATTAATTTTCAATGTAATCTGCATTTGTGTTGGGTAAAACAGAGACAAAATTGCAACCTCCGGTCTTTTTTGTGACACTTCCGGTTTTAATTTCGCCTGTTTAGTTTTATTAAAAGCTCTGTATCTTCGCATCTATTAATCGGAAAAGTGAAACAATTATAGATTTAGAACGATAAATGAATGGGTTATAAAATAAAGCAATAAAAAATTGTGAATTATAGTCAAAAGCCGCTTTGGAAACCTAGGCAGATACCTTAAAAATTTCAAATGAGACAGAATTTACAATCTTTTGAATTAATGTATTCCAATGGCCAAAGACAATGATTGTCAATAATAAATTATTTAAAATACCATAAAATTAA
>BGPR01005944.1:46012-86549 GCA_013235015.1 Araneus ventricosus | reverse complement strand
GCCTATGTTTAAAAGCGTTATTTTTCTAGCAATAACTATTTTTACTAGCAGCAGTTTACTGAGATATGCCCGAGAAAAAATATTTTTGAAGAGATTTTCAGGAAGATAAACAAATTTGTCATTAATTTCAATTGACAAAAAAAATTCATACATATATTTTTATTAACCCCAGAGTACATGTTTTTAAAATATGTCTGCGATTGTTAAACAACGAAATGTTATTTTTTATAATTCTATTTTAGAAAGAAATAAAGTTAACTATTTCAAACTGTAATCATTTTTGGTTGCACTTTCAAATTAATTTTTTTTACATTAGATTAGATCCAACCGGAATTCAACCATTAATTATTTACTCCGAAATTGCAATAAAATAAAGTTTCTTCTGTTAACTTTTTAACTGTTTTCAATATATGAATGTCCAGATATCTAATAAAACTAGCAGAAAATATATGCTATTTGAATAGTAAATATTTCAATGGAAGTATATTTTCTATCTTAATTTTTAAATCTCGAAGTACTAAAACTGTTTCTAATTTGAAATATTCTCTTTGCATTTATTCTTGTTTTAGATATTATTGTTTTATCATATTTTATATCTATTTCTGTATTTTTAAATGATTAATGATATTTAAGAGATAAGCTTAGAACCCCCTGAAATAAATCGCAATTTAGGAAAATATAAATGAATTAATATATATTATTACTTTAATGCCTTAACTCCTTCTTTTTATTTGGGAATACCGCTTCGAATCACTAGGAACTTCTAGTTATAGCATATTTAATAGTGGATGAGCTTTTGATTTATATCATACCAATTTTAGAAAATACATAAATTTATTTTTAAAATTACTTTAGTTATTAAAATTGTGAAGAATTATGAATTCTTTAAAAAATAATTTCGCAATATAAAAAATTGTTATATTTTGTATTCTTAAATAAATTTTCTACTAAAAAAATTGTACTGTATATGTCTGTTTTTAAAACATTAACTTTTAAGTTTTAGACCCAATTCTTGAGCACTACTAGCCTGCATACAACAGATACAATTTTTCTGAATAAAAGTAACATATCTTCGATTGATATGGAAGGACTGTAAAGAAAATAGGAGCGTTTCTTTTATTTGTTGCTGTTGAGACTCTTGAAAAAAGACTTCTTGTATCCTAAGAAGTATAAAAAAGCCTAGTGATATAAGTATATGCATGCAACTGATACAATTTCTCTGAATAAATGCAAAATATTTTCGATTGATATGGAAGGATTTTAAATAAAACAGCAGCGTTTCTTTTATTTGTTGCTGTTGAGAATCTTGAAAAAAAAAGACTCCTGGTATCCTAAGAAGAATAACAAAAAGCTTTGTGATATAAGTAAATTCTCAAAGAAGGGTGGAAGAAAGTCACAACGGGAGTGACAGACACATATACAGATGCCATCAGAATGCACGAAATATATGCACAATAATGGACTACATGCATACGAACACATTAAAAGTACAAGCAAATAGAGCTATATAATGTACAAGGAGATGAAACAAGATTAAAATAAAGCCCTCATAAACCAGATACATTAAAAACATACGCATTTTTAATAGGAATCAAAGGAAAAGTGACAAATCTAAATATATATAAAAGATTACATAATAATGAAGAGAGAAAGTCTAAAAAATATATATGCTCATGTGAACGAAGACAATATTTCAAGTCCAGTAAGAATATTTTAAAATTATTAATTATTATATGCATTTTTTGTTCGAAAATTTGTATTATTTTTAGCAAAAAATTAGCCCCATTTTCGCATTAGTTGTTTACTGTATTATAAAACACTGGGGATTTACAATTTTCAAAAAATGAAAATGGAATTGGAGATTAATTCTTAATTTTTTATATATCATGGTTAATTTCATATTACAAAGGCAGAAACATATTTTCGAGGCACATCAGTACTTTAGCGGAATTTCCTTTTCTAATAGATGCTGTAGCTTTAGTGTTAAACTAAACACACAAAGCTATCTAGCGAATAACGTTTATTAACAAACATTTGTAGGAACACATTAACAAACCGTAACACTAACAAACAAATGATAACAAATGTATGTAACAAATGGTATTCATGATGTTGACACTGCTATTTCAAGAACAAAATACATTATATATAGTGTTGAATGAATAACATGTTGTAGTGTTGCCTGTCCTGATTTCCATATGACTGCTGCATCGGAAAATAAATGACGGTTTGTTCCCAATTTCGTTAGAGATACCAATCGCCACAATGCCAATGTTTATCCTCCATTTAACTTATAAATGGGTCACCAAAACTTTTGAGACAAACAAATTATTTAATTTGATTTTTGATTCAATCGTGTTTTATCTTGCGCACCACGATAATAATTCAAATCTTTATGCCGTGTGACAGGAAACTGGTATATCGAATATTTGTTTCTGGAGGAGAAAGGGCTTAATTTGCATCGACAAGTCGGCGTCAATCTCATTATCTTCTGTTTTTATTACATTTTTACAACTAGATTCTCCTCAAAGTAAATGAATCTTTCATAGATAGAAATAGATGAAAAAGTTGAAATTTCATTAATTTTTGGCAGTATTGAACTAAAAGCAATCAACGAATATTTATGTTACTTACGTTTTAATTCGAGTTAAAATTTTTTCATGTAATATACCTTTCATACATTAACCCTTTCAGCCCTACTGGACATATACGTCCCGAAGATTAGACTTCATCCCCTAATGGGCAAATAAATCCCGTTGTGACAGTTTTTTTGAAATGTTGAGAAAATTTTTGTCAAATGCTTGAGAAAAACATATTATTTAATTTGAATTTAGTCTCAATCCTGTTTTATTTTTCGCACCACGATAATAATTCAAATCTCTGTGCGGTGTGACAGGAAACTGGTATATCGAATATTTCTTTCTGGAGGAGAAAGGACTTAGTTTGCATCGACGAATCTGCTTCAATCTCATTATCTTCTGTTTTCATTACATTTTTACTACTGGATTCTCCTGAAAAGAAAATGAATCTTTAATAAATGGAAATAGATGAAAAAGTTTAATTTTTTATTAATTTTTGGCGGTATTGAATTAAAAGCAATAAACTAATCTGTATGTTACTTACGTTTTAATTATAGTTAAAATATTTTCATGAAAAATCTTTTACACATTAACACTTTCAGCCCTATTGGACATATACGTTCCGGAGAGTAGACTTCATTTCCTAATGGACTAATAAATCCCAATGAGACATTTTTTGTCGAAACAATTTTAAAATAATTTCATAGTTAAATTTTAATCATGCAAAAGTCGAATCGAAAGTCATAAAGCCTATTCTAACTAATAGGCAATATCATACACCTTAAGTAGAAATACTTAATATCCTTCCCTTCGAGCAAACGCAATTGACTAATAATGTAGAAAGTGTCTCTCCTATTGATTCAACTTAATGCAGAGAAGAATAAAAATAAAGAATAAAGGGTGTCTCATATGAGTTTCTCTAGTGCTTCATGAGAAGCAATTAAGAGGGATAAAACTCTTCTACTGAAAAGAACTGCAATCGATAACTGGATCTTTTCCAAACATCGTGTAGTGCCTCGAAACTTCCAACTTGATGACAACACAACAGGCAGAATTATAAAAGCCTTTTTAGTTTCGCCACATAACTTGTTCTCATCGCAAACTGGCATCTAGATGGCTTCTTCTTTATGCCTGGAAACTGTATTCCAGGTCGTGAATTAAAGAGTAGTCGATGAAAGTTATTAATCAATGAACAAATAAAAAGGGGAATTCATCTTATGTAGAAATTAATATTTAAATAATTGTTTACTCGGATTTACATAAGATTGTTAGATCTCCTTATTTATTAAACAATGGTGTTCTAGGTAGTTTTATTCATTTATTTTATTTTTCAAAACAGTGTTATTACTAAAGAAGAAGAATACCACATTTTAATTGAATGGAAATTGTTACATTATTTATTAATTACATATTATTATCTACTAAATAATTATATTTAATTAACCATTATATATCTGACGCTAAAATATAAGCATAGAAAATATTTTACGCGTCAGTTACAAATCATGATAAAATTTAAGGCCATTTAATAAATTGCATGATATTTTGATTTCGTTCTTCAGTTCGTTGGCCAGTCATGTTTTCACTATTTTTTTTTAAATATGTGAAAACAAAAACTTTGCAATACCCATAGCCAGCATGTTTCTACAAAACTCATCCAGAAAGTAAGCACCGTTTGGGTATTAACCCTCTGACTCCTAGCGGCCCTCAAAATCTTACTACCTTTGTATACGGAGGTTTTGTTGACATATGGATTCGTGAAATGGACTCGTCCGCCTTCTCCCCTTTTCTCCTCACAGTTGGTGGTCGAAAGCGCACTGGATCGTGACCGAGGGGTAGAGAATGGGGTCGCTAGTTGAATGATACAGTCCTCGATGGAGAACATAATGGGATTTTTTCAATTGTTACCCCGATAGTAGGGGTTTATAATATTTTGTTTTTAATGTAATTTTGCTCAATATATTCAAACAATTTATTTAATTATAAAATAATGTGGAACACCGTAGTCAGGAAAAGAAATTTGTCATGGCTATTTATATTCCTTTTACGAGCTATTTGATAAACTTTTGGATTATAATTCTTCACAATTCTTTTTCACAAAAATGGTATCCCTTTTAAGAGAGATAAATTAACCTTAAACTGGTAACCTTCAGAAATGACTAAGAATAAAAAGGGAATATTTAGAACATCCCCTTCGGAATTCAGTTGTGTGCTGTTCAATCCACACTGAACAAGAGAAAATAGGCTCCTTTATAAAGCAAGGCTCCCAATTCTATAGCAAAATCTCTCTGACACATGTTCCAATAATTTTACCACTCCTTACTAGATAAATGATTCCGAAATAGACTGTAAAGGCCAGATGTAGCGTTTTCTTTCCTTGGTCATTTTTAACGCTAATTATAGTGACATTCGGTGATTGATTTGATGGTACATTTTATAATGATAATGCAGCAGGTTAACAGACTTCTTTTCACATAGAGAGACATATGTTTCTGTATGAAAAACACACGCTTCTTTTTTAGACTAAGGGAGAAATATAAACAATTTTAAGGGAATTTATTTTTGAGGAAAGCGCAAATGTTTGTAAGAAATAAAATAGAATTGCGAACGTCTATATTTCCTTTGTACGAAAAAAGATAAACTAGAAAATTGAGAGTACTGTAAGTGATTTATATATAAGAGTATAACATAGATGGAATTTAGTAAATGGATTTAACTAACAAAACTGATACACCATTCATTATATCTCACGATAGTTGATTCGAGATTCAAGTCTTTGTGATTAATTGAATTTCAACTAGTATTTTTAATACCTAATTTATAAGAAAAGAATTTTTATTAAATAAAAAGAATATAAAATAATGTAACTTATCAGCAATATAAGCAGCAAACTCAGAAAGTAGTAAATCTGTGTTAGATTCGGTGGGTTTTACCATATTTTAAAATTGTTTGAGGTGAAATATTTTAGTCGAAGCCATTTTTATTTTTTTCTAAATGTTTATTTGGCCGGTAAAAATTCGGTCAAGTTTTTTATTTCTTTCATGAATTTTAATTTTTGAGATTGGCTAAAATTTAATGAATTGACTAAACAATGTTTCCGACAATTTCCAATTTTCCAAATCCTAAATCAGTTTGGAAAGCTTTTAGAGTGAATGTGTTTTAATTATTGGTCCTTCAAATGTCACGTAGAAAAACATCAATCCTTACATTTTTCTAAAAAACGAACTTAAATCACTTTTATATGATTTTATAATATGACTCCTTATCGCTTAGAAATAAAATTTAATGTCTTAATTTAACACCTTATTGACCAAACCATTTACAGCATAGTTTTAAGAAAAAGCAAATTTAATAAAAACAATTTTTAAATGTACACTTTTCTTTAGATGTATATAAGGGAAAAAGCATTCTATTTTAATTATTCCTTATCTTTCTTAATTCATTATTATAAATATTATGTAATCTTGAAATAATTTTTAACACAAATTTGCAATTATGAAACACCTCTTGTAAGGAATTGAAATTTAGTTCAGTTAATCGATTAATTTATAATTAAGTTATAAAAATATAAAAAACTGTTGTATTGTCATCGAGAAGAAAAATTACAAGGAATTTTAAAAATCAAGTACATCGCTAATAAAATTTAGCACAGCTTGCGAGTGTTTTGTTTTTGTTTGTTTATATTTAAAATCTTGAATCCTTCAATCAAGCCCAGTGAATCAAAAAAATTACATATTCATGAGTAAATCATTTTAATTATATTTTCTGGAGTAAAATTTAACCCGTTTTAAAGGAATCATTGTTAATCTATTAACGTACAAACTGATATTTGTCTTAATTACAAGAAATTCGGAAAAAAATCTACTCTAATAAATGAATTTCTAAGAAATTTAAATTTTTAAACTGTATTCTTAGCTTTAATATTTTTTCATTCAAATAAACACAGATTTAGTAAAAACATAACAGGTTAAAATTATTTCAGAATCTTATTTTGAAAGTTCAGCGTGTGATTCTTTCTGAAAACATTTGAAGCTTCCCGCAGGCGAAATCAATTCATCACTGTCAGCCATGAATAGCAGACGTTTCCCCTCCCCGAGGAAACCCTTGTGAAAAATTCGCTTTACTACCCAAACCCCTAGTTTGACCCTTACCCGCCCGAAAATCCGCCTGGCTCGTATAGAACCTACCAAGCCGGCTGGGGCGGGTGTCGTAGTGAGAGTGTTAAAGAAGATTAGCAATTTGTTTTCATTCGTTTTTCATTACAGAAACATCTACGCACCTTAAACTACTTTTCGACATAACCACCATGCGAATTAAGGCATGTGTCTATCTTGGCACTAATTACAACATACCCGCTTCGTAGAATTCGGCTGCCTGCGACCTGAACCAGTTTTGGACGTTTATCTTGATCTCATCAGCACTTGTAAATTGCTGGCAACAAATTTCTTGAGATGAGAAAACAAATGGAAGTCGGATGGAGCTAGGTCCGGACTGACCTTCACTTTTCTGACGATAAATTTCAAAGGGCGAACATTTCTCGCATTCAGAAACTTGATAATGGCTCTTGGCTCTTATTTTACAGTTGGCGGGCCGATCGATTGTTTTAAACATGATTACTGACAAGCAATGACTTCAAACATTAACGTAAACAAACAGAATGGCTAGGCTAATTCGTTCTCCAATTGCAGGATGTAGCCACGCATGCGCGACCTTCGTGCTGTCAGATGTGCGGGAGATATGCGAAAACAGTACTTAACGGTACTTTCTGGAACAATTTCGCTTATCTATACATGCATTTCACTTTGCTGAATTTCTCTTGCCAATAGAACACACTTTGTATTGCTAACCAATACTTTTCTGATTTGTTTAACTCTCTTAATAACTCTCTTAAAGTTCAAAGGTAATGTACAACACTAATGTATGTTTTATTAAGGATATACACTACATGCCCAAAAGTATCCGGACACTTGCAGATTTTCACATTTTTTAGAATTTCTCCGGAATGGTTTAACCGACTGTCTTTAAACTGCGAACATGTGAAGAATAGACAATAGCTCACATTTTACAATGAAGATTCGGTCTTGAGAGCAATTAGGGGACCGTCTACAAACTGATGAAGACAAAAAGGTTTTTGGCCCACCCCGCTTCACAGAATACTGATAACAAGATGAAACTTTCAGGAATGATAATGTTTAATGTGCATAATATTTATGCGAACTTTTGTAAACTCAGCGCAAATATTTGGGAAGATATAAAGGTTTTCTTAAAAAATCTCAAATTTTCCCACCTGTTTTTTGCTTATAACATGCAGAATTTTCTGTTATATTATGCGAAACTTACAGAGAAGATGACAATATGTTAGAGAAGCATTTGTGTAAATTATGGAAAAGAATTGTTGAATATTACAGGAATTATGAGCATTTTTAGTAAATAGTGTTTTACTGCGCATGCGCGAAACATAGTGTAATTTTTCTTTCACAACTTTAAAGCCAGATATATAGGGCAACTTAAATAAAAACATTCAGTTCAATATCATTAGTATTCAGAAAGATATCGGCATTACAACGAGCAAAATTTTAGCTCCTGTCGAAGAGAAGTTAAAAGATGAGGGGTTGTACACAAATTGATATTTTTTAAACATATCTTTAAATAGTTATATTGAATTGTATAGTGGTTAGAATTTTCTGAATACCCATGAGCACATCTAATATTCGTAACGAATAAAAAAATATATATGTAGAATTATTAAAATATTTTACGAAAAGAAATTAATTAGATAAAAAATCGTTTTGCCATAAAATAAATATATTTAAAAATATCGTTTGGCTGTAAAATTGTAATATGTAACTTGTTAATAATCATGCAAATAATATAATTAATGTAATAAAATTTTTGTTATTTATAGTGCCTAATTAGCTGGAATTTAAGTTAAGCACGTAATTGATAAGTGTTCATGGGTATGCAGCAAATTCTAACCGCTATACAATTGAATATAACTATTTAAAGATATAAGTTTAAAAAATATCAATTTGTGTACAACCCCTCATCTTTTAGCTTCCCTTCGACAGGAGCTAAAAATTTGCTCGTTGTAATGCCGATATCTTTCTGAATACTAATGATATTGAACTGAATGTTATTATATAAGTTGCCCTATATATCTGGCTTTAAAGTTGTGAAAGAAAAATTACACTATGTTTCGCGCATGCGCAGTAAAACACTATTTACTAAAAATGCTCATAATTCCTGTAATATTCAACAATTCTTTTTCATATTTTACACAAATGCTTCTCTAACATATCGTCATCTTCTCTGTAAGTTTCGCATAATATAACAGAAAACTCTGCATGTTATAAGCAAAAAACAGGTGGGAAAATTTGAGATTTTTTAAGAAAACCTTTATATCTTCCCAAATATTTGCGCTGAGTTTACAAAAGTTCGTATAAATATTATGCACATTAAACATTATCATTCCTGAAAGTTTCATCTTGTTATCAGTATTCTGTGAAGCGGGGTGGGCCAAAAACCTTTTTGTCTTCATCAGTTTGTAGACGGTCCCCTAATTGCCCTCAAGACCGAATCTTCATTGTAAAATGTGAGTTATTGTCTATTCTTCACATTTTAGATGTTTAAAGGCAGTCGGTTAAACCATTCCGGAGAAATTCTAAAAAATGTGAAAATCTGCAAGTGTCCGGATACTTTTGGGCATATAGTGTATCTCAATATCTAAAGCGACAATAACAGAAAATAAGAACAGCAATATATAACAGCAATGCACAGAAAATAACTTATTTAAGGCATACTTCCACTTATGTAAGGCATCCTTCCACGGTAAGAACCCATTTACATCAGGAAATTACATTTCTTAAAGACTTATTTGAAAGCCAATTCCTTTAAGTATCAAAAAGTGTTTGTATTTTTCTTCTAAGATAATCAGAAGTGAAATAGACATTTTAGTAAAACCGAATAGTTGGCGTATTATAAATTCAAAGCGGCCGGCAATCAGAAGTCTCGCCGGTAAAAATTATATTTTATGATAAATAAATATAAATTGTTCAAACAATATTTACTCAATATTCAACCATGCGTGATCAAGTTACGGGTGGTGAAATTTTTCGCGGCTATATTGCTAACTTTAAAAAAAGTTTTTATGTGATCTCAAAGGGAATTAAATTGAGAAATGAAAAAGGAATTGATTTTATTGAAAAATTCAATGAAATCTCATTATTAAGAAAATTTATTGAAAAATTAAGCTTAATCTCTTAAGTTTGTTATTTACTTTTAGAAAAAATATTTTACAAAATTTGAAACGAATGTTATAAAATCCAAGAGTTCCGCGATTCCAATATATCTCTACGCATCTTCACTTATGGCTTCGTTCTACGAAGAAAGAAGCCCTTGTTTGAAGTAAATCTATAATAAATGAATTACTTAATTCTGAAAACTGAGTGCTAAACTGTTCGTAGAAATTTATATTCTTCTTTAAAATGGGGAAGAAAGAGAAATGATTCCAAGAATCATTTTACATGTTAAAGTCGAATGCAAATGCTTGTGCAATAAAATCTCACTAATCCACGAAAAGCTAATCAATATGTAATAAATTCAATAAAATCTCATTATTTATCAAATTTATTGAAAAATCAAAATGATTTTCTTAAATATTTTTAATACATATTATATGAGCTGAAAAATAAAGATATTTAATTTGAAAAAATGTAGTAAAAGAATAAAATAGTCCAGCCAAGCAGATGTTATCAAGGGTTACCTGCTGGCATGGGTTCAAAGAATGGGAACTTTTTCTGTAAAAAGCTTGACTTTCGTCAAAGGAAGCTTCTTGTAAACCAAAAGATCCCAAGAGAAGAGAAGGGCATAGCAAGGACTGACCACATTTTTTTTATACATCAGAACAAAAACGCCAATAAAATGTATTTAATAAAAACATTTAAAGAATAAAAATCATTAGCGCTACTGAAAGATTATAATATTTTTTAGGCTTTAAAATTTCATATTTTTATTTCATTTTTACTCTTTATATTTTGACACATATGTTATGGAATCTGAAACGAAGAAGCTTTATGAGATTTTCCATCACCACAATATATTTTTCCGAATCCCCATTTGGAGCATCCTTTGCACGAACAAAGAAGCCCCAGTTTGAAGGAGATTTATGACAAATGAAACGCAAAGTTAATGACCATAAAATATGCTAAAAACAGAGCACCCAACTTTTCGTAGAATTTTTCACTCTTGTTGTATTCTACTTGGTGGAAGAATATGCATCCAGCACTATAAATGGTACAAGGAGACACAGAGAAGTTATGGTTCGATTATTTACCGGAATCCGTTGTTTAACTCATTCATTACGAAAGCATTCATTCGGAAAATGAGATTAAAAAATATCGAGACCATAGTAGAATGAAACAAACCTGTTCTGCTTCGCTTTAATTACATTGTGTAGATGTGTTTACTTGAAAACAGTCAGAGGTAATCTGTCATTCTGTTGTGCTTCCTTCCACTGTACTACTTCTTAATATTTGAAAATGTAATTTATGCAAAAATTTAATACTATGATAATGTTTTAGAAAAAAAAGTGGAAATAAATTTATTCCACCTGTAGTACCTAGTGTTTCTATGAATGAAAATATTTTCATGTCAAATTTTAGCTTACTACTACGTTAACAAAAAATAAATATAGCTAAATGTCTCCCTTAGAAGATATGTTTTACTTCTATTTTATGCAACACATTCAGTAATAAATTATATAGAATACTAATTAAATTTCAAACTAACAGATTCGTCAACTAAACCCCAACTATGATATTCATCTAACACCCAACATTTCTTATTCAGTTTCACATTCAACTTCTAACAACTCAAGCTCTGATACTTAATTAATATAAGGACTTGGCAGAATATTGATGCTCACGTATGTAAACGCGATGTTTAATAATATTGTTACGAAGTTGTAAACTTTTTCGCCTGACGTGCAACAAATGAAATCTTCTAGAAAAATCCTGAACTGTGGTACTATCTCTACTGGGAGACAGAAATACCATTCACTTTCTAGACATTACGTCACTTCCTACGTACTAAGTCACTTCCTGTTTAAAGGATATGAAAGTAAGCTCTTAACCGGTATGTTATAACCGTTGGTTTCACATGAATATGATATATAAAATAATATCATCAAATAAGTTGCAATACTTTTTCAGTGAGTGTTACACAAAATACATGCATATAAAAAAGTGCTATATTAAAATTTAACCCTTTCAAGTCTGGTGATGCAAATTGGCAACGCTACAGGGGCCCAGTAATGTCATGAACCTTCTGGATATTACGTCACTTCCTACTCATTGACCTCAGTTCCTGTTTAAAAGCTATAAAAGCAAGCTCTCAAACCAAGACAGTCAATTGGACTTTGATTAGCAGAGCAAGCTGGTGAGCTAATAAGACATCGGCACTATTAAAAGTGCATCGACTGAAATTTTTTTATCCCGTTTGTGTTGTATACATTCACGTATACCCATCAGACAATTTTTTTAACAATATGTATAATATCTCATTGTAAAATTGTTTTATAATAAACAAAATCGTCTTCTCGTTTCCCACATTTTTGAAAATTAAAAGAAGAATTTCAGGTGCAGCAAAAAATTGTTTAGTCTCATATTCAAACGATTTTTAAAACCCATCGGAAGATGAATTTTTTATTAATTTATCATTAATTTGTTAAGAATGATGCAAAATTAAATCAAAAATTGGGAGTATCTAATCGGATGCAAATAGATAAATTGTTTTAAATATCTATGATGTCTCTTTCAATAGGAATAGCAAGACTTAAGATAAATTAAAATTTTGTATTTATGTAAACCTAGTTTTTAATAAATAAAAATTAAGTATTGTCACAACAATTTCATTAAATCCTTGCGTATGCTTCATAGTAATTGTGGAAAAGCTATGAAGAAAATCTTTTGAGTGGTTTGGATTTCTATAACCAGCAAACTATTTATTTTTTCATTCCTTTTTTATAATTATTTTAATTACACAAGAATTTATTTATTTCCTGTATTTAAAAGACGCGATATTTATCTCAGCAGAAAACAATTGTAAGAAACAAAGACATTTTCCGATGATTATTTGAAAATTAATTATTTATGTCATTAAAAATGAATTTGCTGGAGCTCATTTTGTCTTGAATCAACTCTCTAGACTCATAACGTCAGTAGAGAACAACTATTACTGCAAAAGATTTCTCAAGAATTTTGATAACGGTGTTCAGAAAAAATTTATTTCGAATCTTCATTTAGGTTTCTCTGGATATTAATGGTAAGTTCCTTAGCCCTTTCATGATAGCAATATTAAATTATCCTGCAAAAAATAATCTTAAAGCAAATTTTTTCCACTCTAAGCTTTGGTTGCAAACCTTTAAATAAATTTCAAAATATTTTTTGTCATTTTTTCTAAGAGTAATGATTCTTTTTATGTTGATAATCAGTTCGTAAGAGAAAAAATAAAACCCAAATAAACAATATTTAAATTCTTGCGAATTATTATCTGTTATATGTTGAAATATCTCTTAAATTCAATAAAGTCTAAATAAGATAACACGAACATTTACAATTTAAAAAAGACTACTTCAGATTTAAGTAAATATACTGTTTACCAAGAAAACACATGCCAAGCCACATAACACATTGTCAATAACAAAAGAAAATTCTCTTACGTAAATACTAATCATAATCGTAGTTTCTTATACTAAGCAAGATTTACAAATCAGTATCATTATATTTTGAGGTCTAATTCCATTAACGAGTAATCCATTGTTGAAAACATGACATTCAACTCACAACAACAAATTCTATCAATGAGGATGAGTTTCGGATTTTACTGTTTCCAAGAAAATAAAAATTGTTTTGTAATATCAATTAAGCTGCAATTCCTCAATGTATGCAATAATAAATTCAAATCACATAGGTGTTAAATATTATTGAAGCTTCTTCTGTTTCATAATTACTATTTCAAATTCACGTGTCATAACATAAATTCCGCCTTAGTTTAATTTTTCATATTTTCTGAGAATAATGGATGATAGAATGAATCTGGATGATTTGTGAGGAGTACTAGGAATAAGGAAATTTGTGTCAAATATGTCGACTATCATACAAAATCGTAAAACAATATTGAACACTCTCAGGGAAAAGTAATTTGGGGAACATTTATTTGATTTTTTTACACGCTGAACAAGAACTTACAGGGTGTCCAAGATTTGTGGGACATATTTCAGAAATTAATGAAAGAACCTAATAATGCTACAACTACGTTTTTTTAATCAGAGAACAATTAAAAAAGTTTTTCAGATATGTGACTTGGCGTTACGGCGGTATAAATTTGCTACACCGAGAGAATTTGTTACGCAACGGCTACAGATCGGCAGAAGTCGATGCGAAGTCTATTTTCCTTCTATTAGTTTTTCTTGAATATCTTAAAAAAATATTCAGTTTTCCCACTACGTGTGAGATACCAAATTAAAGAGCGTAAAATTCCCTAATGCATACTTTTATTTTTCTTCTACCTTTAATAGTTTCGCGGATAATGTCTCTCAAAAATGGGAGATTTTCAATAATTTGCGGCCATCTAGACCATCATAACGGCGCGTTTACTATCTGAATAAAATATTTTTGAAATGTGCTCTTAATTTTAAAAAACCGTAGTTATAATATTATTAGGTTATTTTTATATTAATTTTTGAAATGTGTCCCACAATTTTCGGACACCCTCTATTTCAGCTTACATTATCAGTGATGCCTTTTCAAGAAGAACATGAGATTATCGAGTAGAGATCATTCCCTTTTCTTTGTGAACGAAATAGGAAACTTCTTAATTCTAAATCTAGGTCAAATCGATAAAACTGCAGAAATTCGAACATCGAAAAGTTTTCTTGACTATAAAGATTTGGCTATGCAGAAAGTTTAAAGTCTTAATGGATAATTGAAATTACAGAAACTTCCTTCCAATAATTATTTCTTTCTCTTCTTATGTAAGCAAAACTTTCGCCTTTAACATAAATTCTCCGAATAAATTGATAGAATTTGTAATGTTTCCAGTGTGAAATGGTAGTCAAAATTTTTACTTGCATAATTATCATCATAGATTATGTAGAATGCGTAATATAATTTAGCTCATGAAAAAAATCGCAGAACATTTCATTTAGATAAATATTTTAATTGATCTAGTAAGAGCAATTTTGAAGCAAAAATATTTTCTTCGTGTTTATTCCTGGTTAAAATTTCTCTTAAAAACAAGCACTGTAAGGAACACTGTAAAAGTTAGAAAGAACATTGACAATTAAAAATCAGACACAGCGTTATACAAATATAACTATTAAAATCCTGATCACTATTCAAATGAAGCTAGGAGATTTACTCCAATATTTTGCTCTCGATTTTTGATAACTTAAGATTATTCGATGAGACATTTATCCTATTTTTTTGATGCATCGAAAAGGAAATGGTGCAACTTGCATATATTATAGATTTGAGCAGAAATTGATCCCCTTTGATAGCGAACACAAGAAGAGTAAAGATTTCGCATAAAAATAATTCTTTTAACCACCGGCCAGATGAAACGAAAATAAAAATCAAATGGATGCACATCGTAATGTAAATATAAAATTAAAATCCAGCTCACCATTCCAAAGAAGCTAGGAGATTTACTCCAATATTTTGTTCTCGATTTTTGATACCTTAAGGTTATTCGATCAGACATTTATCCTATTTTTTGCCGCATCGAAAAGGGAATGGCGCAATTTGCAAGTATTATGTGAGCAGAAATTGATCCCCTAGAAATTGATAGCAAACACAATAAGAGTAAAGATTTCACATTAAAAATATAAAAAATTTGACCTACGACCAGATGAAACGAAAGTGAAAGTGAAATGGATGCATATATTCTTAATATCACTTTACGGTTTACCTCTTTTAAATTTATAATACACTCAATGTCACCATTTCTCTATATCACTTGATATGTTTACTCAATTAACTCCAGAAAAATGGGTTCTTGATTATCTGTGTCCGGGATTTCGCTCGAAATCTTTTATAAAACTTAATCTCAATGCTCATTACCTTCGTAGCTTTCCCTTATATACTTGACATTCTTTCTTCTAGTGAAATGAGTCTTATGATAAGCAATCTTCCCTGATGATCAGCGAAAGCTTTGACATTTTGTTAGTATGATAAATGACACATTCTATTTAGATTAAAATTCACGGTGTGTATTTAGCTATTTGCAATCGCAGAAACTAACTAAAATTAATGGAGCCTTGACTGTCACGATATCGAGTAACCATTAAGAATTGAAGGTACCATTCATCCTGATAACTTTCAAGGAAGGTGCCAAGAATAGTAAATCAGTCTGTGCTAACTATTTATCTGTGCATTCCTCTGCTTATAATCAAAGATATCTCTGAATAAGTATTGTTCCTTGAACTTTGGATTTATTTGATTCCAAATGTTATAACGTTCGTTCCATATCAATATGACACCTAAAATAATTACATCAAATAGGTTGCGATACTTTTCAGTGAATTGCACACACAACACATGCATATAAAAAACGCTACATGAAAATTTAACCGTTTCAAGTCCGGTGATGCTAATTTGCAACGCAGGAGTTATCTGCTTTTAGTAATCAATAGAATTGTACTTATTCTGCAATTACGTGGTATGTTAACATAATAGAAATGAATAATAAATAAAAGTTTAAGTAATTAATCTGTTTAAAATAAATTAATCTGTTTCCAATGTATAATTTTGAACATGAAGTATGTTGACTTGCCTTTTAAACATTTAATTTTCTTTTACTGTTAAATAATAATATGGGCTGTAACGGGTGTGAAATATCTTACGAATAATTCTTATTATCATATAATTTTATTAACAATTCTTTTGCGCACACTCATTGCTATTGTTTTTCCTTTAACAATCTTCACCCGGCACCGATTAACGGGCTTCTTAAATCCTTGTGACCTGGTGTCCGTTTATATCGGACATCAACTTTGAAGTGCTCCTATTAATTCAACAATTAATGCAAGTACATGCTGTTTTTTATATCATTCTCGACTTTCTTATTGATATAATGTTAGAAAAGAGATTTTGTTTCGGGCATGGAAACATTTTATTTTTTGGATAATGTGGAGTTTACGGTGCCCACTTACTTCGTTCCTCTTAGGATCTCCAGCTCTTTGCCGCCAAGAACGGAGACGAGAGAGCATTTGTTTTGGTTGCTCAGTAATATTTTTAACGAGTGACATGAGCGCATGCGCGGAAATTAATCTTTTCATCGGTGTTTTGCACATCACACCAGATTGAGTCTCGATTCTTTTGGACTGTTTTTTCATCTTTTCGATGTGATTGGTCGATTAATTCATTTGAATAAAACTTCTTTTGCAATTCTTCTGTTTCAATATCAGCTCAGTACTGTGTATTTTATTCTGTGTGTTTCTGTTCTCAATGAATAAGCGAAGCAACGAGTATTCCGCTATGCTGAAAGCGAAGCCGCTGGTGTTTTTTTAAGTTAAACAAATTTGCCTGGTATACGCTTGAAATGCCGCAGGCATTGCGTGCTCAATCTCGCTTTTTCAGGAGATGCATGCGCAAGAGAACAATAAAAAGCCCACTGCACATCTAAAACAGTATTTGGCGACCGCACATGAAATGGCGCCAAGAAAAATTGACGAGAAACAAGTGGGTACCTTAAACACCACATTTACCTATTTTTTTTTTTTTAGTTTTTCTAATACAACTCGAGAAAATCATAGTTCCTCACAAAATGGAACTGGATGGTGAATTTTGTTTATCAAGTAATTTCTTGTTTTCAATCCTATTTGCCATTTAAAAGGCTAATTCAATATTTTATTATCCTTCGACAAACATTTTAAAGTGAAATTTATGTGATTGTTCGTCTTTTTTCATTTGAAATATCCGGTAATGTCCGGATGCCGGACATAGGATAACTTTTTTAAGTTTCCAGCTACAGGCCTGAACTTTCATTTTTGAGATACCCTCTGCAGTAGTACAAAGTTCACCAAAGAAAAAAAAGTCTAACTTCGTTATTTCTTAATTCCGACTGAAAGAAATTTATTAAAGCAATTAAAAGAATTTTAGAAAGTTGGGATATAATTAACCTTTTGAATTTATTACTGGTTTCTCGAATATTAGCCTATTATTAATATGAATCAAATATAGAAATTTTTACACTAATGAGCTTTATTTCAATTGTGAGTTTGGCTTACTTGAAGGGTGTGATTCAATTTTGATATGTCAGTCACAAATATTGTTATGTAGAGAGACCTAATTTGAAATAAATGCTCAGTATGGATAAAATCTATATATATGCATCAGCCATCATCCGATGTGAAAAAAGTATGGAAGCTCTACGAGTATAAATTATTATCATGAATGATTTGTGTATTTGAGTACCAGTGCTAGGCACTTCTGCACAGTCTAAATTGAGGCTTTAATAATGGTATTAAAACACATCGGAAAGGCCGATAGAAATAGGTGAACAGAATATAAAAAAAGGTAAATAACCTTAAGAAAATACAGTTATTGTCAGTGACATGGATTTTACCAAAATTTTAGGCCGTATGACAATGTGACATTTTTATGGGGTTTAAGCAGAAGAAGGGGGAACTGCATTCAGAATTGTTGCGAGCAAAAAGAACTTGACAACAAAAGACTGGATTTCGATGAACAAAAAGGCCTATTGAAAGATTCCTAACCGGATAAGTGATGTGGTCTACCACCTCTTTGATTTTCAAGTCAGAGTGAATAACAGAATTGCTTATGTACGACCAGGGCGTATATTTGTACATGTTATCATCAAGATTGGTTTGTGTGCATGAGTACCAGTACTAGGCATTTTTCCTCTGTACATGTTATTGATGGAAATATAAACTTTTATATAGGGGAAAGTGGGGTAAATCCGGATAATTTAATTTTGGAGTTATCAATTCTTCTTTCTAGTGGACAAATACTAAATTGTTCTCCACTAGTGAAGAAAAAAGAATGGTAATAGTTTTCATGTTGTTGTTGAATTCACTTCGTCTGTGGAGGTTTATACGTTTTATGACGTCTACTATCCAATGTTCGTTTTTTTTTAAACTATCCTTAGTTATTAATCATTACAATTATAAACACTATATTTAGTCCAGCTTATTATGTGTTTACTAAGAATTTATATGATATCAAAAAATAAAGATTTATTAAAACAATAGCGGGATTCTATTTCGCTTTTCATAACCTCTGTACTCGGGGTAAAATCATGTACTTCTTGTGGGGTAAACCCGGGTACTAGAGGAAGCTACGGATACCCGACCGAAGAGGATTTTCTTAGGTTGTGAGATAGTTGGTAGTTTGTGAAGGCTATTGCTATTTGACCTTTGCGTCAAATGATCTGAGAGAAAGCATTTCCAATTTATTCCGATTTCCAATAATTTCTTTTTTTGTGTGATAATTTCAAATAATACAAAGAAATATTTTAGACAAAATTTTCAAAAGAATTAAAATTTATTTATTCCATTATTTCGTAGCTTGGAAATAAACGATTTTTATTCATTTTTTCTCATATAAAACTTAAAACGTATGCAAAATTAAAAATATTTTCTCGAAGGCTTTGCAATCTGTTGGTTTTATTTAACGCATCGACATTTGGACTGAGCTCGTTTGTTAGCTTGAATTTTAAAGAAGAAATAATTACGTAGAATACAATGTTCTTCTTTTGTTTTTGGATTGAATTATTTTTCTTCTTTTGCTTTTAGGATTTGGATCATCAAAATAGTAGGAGAACAAAATAGGTCATTTACGTATTTCCAAATTTGTTTTTTTATACAAAATTTGTTAGGTTCTTTAATTTCATTTTGTAGCTATTCTGTTCTATTATAATTTCGAAATCAGCAGTGTTTCAATGCGCTAGTGACATTACTAGGATCCTTATTTAATTCCTACAGATTTTATCACTAATTTTGATACTAATTTTGCAAATATTTTTAAATTGCTTGCCATTATTTTTAAATTTTTAACTATTGTAAGTTTTCATAAATCTTTAAAATTACTATCTTTATTCTTAAATTGTCAACTACTGTACTATTGCTGTTAAATTTTAATAAATTCGTCTTGTTTCTTAAATTGTCAATTATTATAACTATTGCTAAATCTTAAAAAGTTGTTTTATTCTTAAATTGTCACATAAAATAAAAAAATTATGCTACTTTACGACTTGAAATCTAGGCTTCCCTAATTTACCTCATACACATGTTAACTCTATGAATTAATATTACATGTTTTACACCACATGTTTCTACAAAAAAATTCTTTAGTACAAAAGATTGTAAAACTATGACATTGCCTGACAGATATTTTGTACTCTGATAAATAATGAATATTTTAGTAAAAATTTGACAAGCTGTATGTCGCATTGTTTAGCTCCAACATGCCTTCAAACTTTAGGTATCCGGTTTTACCACCCTTTCCCCTAATATTTTGAATGCAATAATAGTGGAGCGCAAATGCCTTATACAAGTCTTCATATGTAAGCATTTCAAAGCACAAAAGTACCTTTGATACATCCTAGAATTTAAGTGGATTAAGGAACAAAGAAATAACTACTGGTAATTGCATTTTCAATTCAATCTATCTATTTTCAGATTTTTTAACACAATTTATAACATATTTTATAGAAAATTATTGCTGTTATTTCTAAAATACGTTTAGCTTGAAATTTGAAACAAATAAAAGTCTTCTGTAGTGTGTTACAAAGCACTGCACCTTTAATGAACGTGTGAACCGAGACAAGATATTTTGAATCTATCAATAAGAGATTACATGTCTGCAGAATTGAAACGCTATACATCACTAGGCAGCGAGAATTATCCGTGACATTATTGATTTGAGTTAACCGAAGGAACGGGATGTATTAACTTTGATCAAGGACATGCATTTTGATGGTCTGCTTAAAATAAGGTAATGTCAAGATACATCGCTGCCTTCTCTCAGTTAATATCCTTCTCTATTTTTGATGTGAAACTAAGAAATTCCTAATTATTCTCAAGATAAATTGTTAGGAACGGAAAAGAAAAGAATATTTCCTCTTTTTTATACAACTTTAGAACACATAAGAAAATATTCATGCATATTTTAACTCAAGGCAATATTTTAAACTGAAAAAAGGGGCATCTATTATTTATATTTTCATCAGTAACATGAAGTAATTGTCACAAAAGAAGTTATTAAAGTTTCTTCAGAATGCTCAAAATATCTAAAAAGGAAACGTGCGCAATGCATGCAGACTAAAAAGAATGAAAAATGTGATACAAAAACAGAAGAAAACATTTTCAAAATTGCCTTAAATACAGGATTTTTTTATTGCTGAAAATTAATGTAGGTTCTATCCTGAATTCGAAAATGCAAAATATTTTTGTCAGTAAGCAGGCTTTTCTTGACCTTCTGTTGGTCGTACACGTGATATCCCGTTCACTGATCTCCAATTTTCCCAGCAATGCACCCAAGATTTTAATTAAAACAAAATACTCTGTAATAATCACCATCTCTTAGCAGTATTCAGAAATACAGTGCATTCCCGATTATCCGGGTTAATCACTGGGAGGTATCGCACGGACAATAGGAAAACATGAATAATCCGGAAACTCCATTTTATTAAAGAAAAAATCAACAACGGTACAAAAATGTAAAAATTACTTACATTTGCATGCTGTATAACATCAAACTAGGAATTTTCCTTTTAACATTTACTATTTTAAAAAATCTGTAATGCGTCTTTGCTTCTGCTTGTCGTATATCGACACATATTTTACGAACCTCAGTAATGTCACCGTAATCAAATCCTCTTTGCCCCATATAATCTAATAAAGTTTCCACAGATTATAGAGCAGCAGAATGAGAAATTGTATTTCCCTCATTTAGTACATCTTCTGTATCAATACTAGTTGATGCCCCATTATCAAGTGAAGGATTTCTAATTTCTGTTTAAGATTTAAAACGTTTCGTTTTCGTTTCACACCACTCATTTTTAACAGTAATAATGTTCACGCTACTATATGAGGATAAACAAAACGCAAAAACTAAAGGAACACGCGCGAAATTGAAAGAAGACTAAGAAGTTAAAGAATGACGTGTCAGGAAGAAGCAGGAAGAATGAGTTAGCAGGAAGTGGATGGCTCATTTCTCGGAACATTAGGGGTTGAATCGGTAGAGATTGCACGTGGAGGAAGAAAAAAATATATTTTTTAGCCTCCGCCGTCATGGCTCACTAGTTTCATGGAGTGAATCTCTCGATAGAACATCAACATCGATTTTACATGCATGATACGCGTGAAAATGTTTCTCTTAAAATTTTTTTGTGAGTCCGGAATGAGCACGGATGATCCGCAAACCGGATAATCCGCGCACGAATAATGGAGAGTATACTGTATATAAAATTATCGCGTAATATAACGAGACGCGGAAGTAGCGACGATTTAACTTTAAATGATAACATTTTTCTTTTCATCACGCGACATGTGACGCCGACCAAGAAGGAGTTAACAAGAATATTTAATTCTTTTTAACATTTTTGAACGATTCGCTGAAACTTTAAAAGCTGCTCAAAAACTTATTTGCAAATCATTAATAATATAAGATGTTCTAACAGAGTAACCAGTTTTGCCCGGTGTTTTTGTTATGAAAACTTCGCTGGAGACATGAAATGAAAAAAATGTTTTATGAACAAAAAGTAGCTTAGTAATATTATTTTGTTGATGAAATATTGCTCAAATTCTAACAAAATAATTTGCCCAATTCTAAGTATATCAGATTTTTTCAATTTAATTTTATTCTATACTGCATTTCATATAATTTTTTTAAACAGGAGGCTATTTGTTTTCAGGAGTCCTGAACTTAAAAATCCCTTGCTAATTGCTTGTATATTTGTAAATGTCTTTCAGTGACTCAACTCCACCCAACGCAGTGTAAGTGATAAATTGGGACTGATTTTCACCTCAGTATTATTAATTCGACAATAGGAAACATGCTGACAAGTTTTCATCAAAATTGCTCCACCCATTCCTGCAGGCCCCACAGAAAACAATCATTACTTGAGTCCTTTTCAGAAGATTTTATCCCATTATATGTTAATTTTAACTGATCGAAACAAGAAAACCAAATTATGTGTCAATTGTCCCATTTGTAAAACATATTTAAACGAATCATTCTGACCCAACCCAAGAGAGAGAGAGAGAGTTATGATTAGTTCTCATTAAAAAAACAGAGAAGGCTCAGTCCGACTATTCTTAGTTTGACGAGATAAAACATGTGAATTTATCTGCATGTTGATCAGTGTCCTTTTGATTTATGTATTTAAAAGACCCACCCTCTCCAGACACATCCTACCTAGAATAAATACGGCTTATTTAATTTTTCGGTGTTTTTATTTCGCCATTGAGAGACAAGTGTACCTATTTGGATTAAAATCGCACAAACTATTTGGAAGCATTAATGGAACAAGCGTACAAATGTTGTTTAATTAGGTGTATGTTAACAGAAAATGTGTTAAAAAATGAGAAATTTCAATGCAGAAAATTTTCTTTTTCTTGTGAAACCAGCCCAAAGTTCATTGAAATATCTATAAATAAAGCGACTATTAGCCCAACGATAGATTGTTCGACTGAACCCCGGGCTGCACGGTTTGGGCTTGATAAACGAGGTCTGCCTAAAACGTTCTGTGCAGACCGTTACATTGAGATCAGGGATTTAGTGACACTGACAGTAAACGAGGTCTTCCTAAAACGTTTTGTGCAGGTCGTTACATTGAGATCAGGGATTTAGTGATACTGACAGTAAACGAGGTCTTCCTAAAACGTTTTGTGCAGGTCGTTACATTGAGATCAGGGATTTAGTGATACTGACAGCACAACCAGAAAAATGTTGTAAAGTTTCTCATGTAGTAAATCTAGTAAATCTGAAATCTTGGATGCTATCGTCACATTTTACACCCCCCTCCTATAAATTACTCCATATTTAAGCTAACAAGCAGCCGGATCTACCGTCAGCTAATGATTTTAACACTACAGCCCTACTTTGGTGTCATGACGCCAGATGGCGTTGACCAAAATTATCAGCGCCATTTTCATCTGTGATGGAACAGCCTCTGTACATTCAATGGGGTATATATCTCAAATCCCTGCCTTTCTAAGGAGATAAAACACTCGGATATGTCAGAGCATAACTTTTCTAATCTCTTTTTAATTTCTCGTATGCAAAGTACAGAAAGTGGAATTACCGTTTATGAAAAATATTCGACCTCAAGGGATTTTGATAAATCTCCACATTTTAGACCTATCTGAATCAAACAAATTTTAGAACTATATCTGTCTGGGAAATAGACAGTTAAGTCGACCAACTCAGAGAGCTAGAAGAATGAACTGTGGTATGTGATCTTTAAATCAAACGTGTAGATCTCAATGAGATTTTGGATGAAATCGGTCTAAGGGAAGTCTGTCTGTCCGTTACCAATGTGTATATGAACACATAACAGAACGAACGAACAGAGACAAAACGAACCCGATAGATGAAATTTGACATGATGCTTTATAACCAGAAATGTGGATGCGTATGAGTTTTGGTCCAAATCCATAATTGAGTTGAACTTCTGTCGATATGTCTATTCCTGTGTTGAGAACACCATAAATCAAAAAGGCCACAAGCTTTTATCATGAATTTCACTATAGGATCAATCCAAAAAAATTGGGGATCTGTGTCAAATTTTGGTCCAAATCCTTTACTGAGTTAACTGTCTCTCTGTACATATATTCTTGTAGATGAGAAGCCTATAATTGAAAAGAAGCATCAAACTGGATTCATGAATTTTTGTACGGGACCATCGTAACAAAATTGGGCATCAGTGTCAATTTTTCGATCAAATCCATCATTGGGAAAAGTTCTATACGAAAATGAATATTATCGATGCATATTAATATACGACAGAGCTAAATACAAATCATGCTATAACCGGTGCATGAGAAAATGAAGGTGCAAACACAACCTTTGGAATTCTTGCTGGGGGAGAAGCGAATACTGCAAAATAGTTTTTTATTCCATGTACTATTTTATTTGGAAAAGGGAGAGAAATTTTAATATGCAGATGACTCCTGATATTACAGAAGCTGCTGACAAAGAAAAACAATTTATGAATCTCTTATTTTCAGAAACGGCCTGTTATTCAGCCCTTTTGAGAAAAAAGTAATCATTCGCAAAATGAGGCCACATTTAAAAGGTAGAAAAAAGGAAAAATTCAAATGTCTCGTAAAGAAAAGAAGAAAACGAAAATAGAACAAGACTATTAATGCTTGATTCATTTAAATGGTTATGTTTATGCTTCTAAGTTTAGTGAACCTAGGGGCGATGAAATTTTATTTCTTTTCTTAAAATACTGTTTTACCTTAATTTTTAAGGAATCATTAAACCGACCAATAATTCTTTCTTAAGGTTCTTGCTTAAAAATAAACTGTAGTTTGGTTTTAAGTGCATGCCATTGGCGATTATCATTTCGTGGTTACTTTGCGTATTCACCTCACATTATTGGCGAATTTCGTCGAGTAATACTAAAGTAATGAAAAAAACATTAGAGAACTTTTGTAATTTTTTTTATTTGAATATTAACACTAAAAGTGCACAAACTGGCTCTTTAGGCTTACAACTCAAATACATACAACCTTACTTGTTTGTAGCTTTATAAAATTCCATGGATAAAAATCATTCAGTTTTGAAAGTTTTGATTACAATAAAACTGTATGATAAATCTTTTTTCATAGCTTATGCATAAGCGAATGAAATAATTTGACCCAAAATAATTGGGACCCGGGAGGATTAAGGCATGTTAAAAATTTCTCTCGACTGTAATGATGCAGTCAATTCCTGCAATGTCAATGTATTTGAAACGCCGCAGCGCATGCAGCATAATATATAACAACGCGTCTCATCTCCCGGGCTATAAAATCATGCCGTTTCCAAGTAGCATAGTGACCGGGGGAGCTAGGGGGATACTGATGCCCTGGATTGATGTTAGATTTAGGGAGCGCCATGGAGTCAAAATATTACCTAGTTTATATTATTTTTAAAGAAAAATATGATGAGAAGGTTTAAAAATAAGCGACATTTATAAATTGACTAAATTTTAATGAAAATATTATTTAAAAATTGGTTAAATTAGTTAATCAAACATTAATAAAAATTCATTCAACATTAATTAAACACACTCTCTAGTTTCTTTTGATTATTCATTAAGGTTTTTGCATTTTGATTATTCAGAATGTTTCTCATATTGATATTGGACAGGATTCAGGCCACAAAGGGTATACTTTTGATTTATAATCTTACCCTTGACAGAAAATCTTGTCTAATTTGAAATCTTTATGATGAGTGGTCTTCGATAAAGTTCGCCGTTCGATTTCTCGTTCATTTCTTCCTTTTTGAACATTTTTTACTTTCTAAATTAATTTTTATGTGTTTTAAATATTATCGTTTTAAACTTCTGTTGATGCAATCACTTGAGGCTGTTGCGTTAGTACGCTTAAAGATGTATTGTCATCGTTTATGTTTAAATCTGCCGTTTCTAATCTATACTTTTTTTTCTTTTTTAATTTTAATTTTTGTTTAGTATATCTGTTACCGTTAAAATATGAAATCCGTTATTCTATAGAATACCTAGTTATTCTATAGAATAACTGATCAAGTCACTTAAAGTGTTAAATAAACTTTTATTTTACACTTTAACTAGTTATTCTATAGAATAACGGTCCACGCATCGTTAAAGTGTAAAATAGCCGACATGATGCGGCATGTTTGTTAGTCAGATTGGTTATTTGTATTTTCAGCATCTGAAGTGGGTACCGGAATTTTTTTTTATTTTTAAGAAACATCGTACGTCTTCGCTAGTAGCGGGAGCCGGAACCTAGTAGCTTCGCTAGCTCATTGAATGTAAGGAATCTGCGTTTTTTAAATACTCACATGAAGTAGGAAAAATTGTGCTCGCGATGCCTGCGGCATCTGAAGTGGGAGCCGGGCAAATTTTTTTAACTTTAAAAACATCCTACGGCTTCGCTAGCAGCGGGAGATGGAACCTAGTAGCTTCGATAGCTCATTGAATGTAAGGAATCTGCGTTTATAGTGGAATTTGTCCATAACTTCGTTCCTAATAGAGATACCGAGACAATTCCTGTATATTCTTGAACCTTCATTTTGTCGCGAAATTCGCCAAATTTGTCGCCAAGTTGAATAAACAGTCGCCAAGTTTGTCGCCAAGGTCGACTGTCATTGACTTCCTTTCAAGACTTCCTTTCAATACGTATTCCTGTAAATCTCTCTTTCCAACTATAAGAATAATATGGCAAGAAAGCGACATTACAGTTTTATGACACTGTTATAGTGGTTTTAATTTTCCATCGGTTATGGCTGATATGCAATCAAAAGTTATAAAAAAGCGGACTTGTTTTACTGTCAGAATGTTTATTTTACACTTTAACGGCCTGTCATTAGTTATTCTATAGAATACCTAGTTATTTCATAGAATAACTAGGTAAAGTATGAAATAAATAATTTATTTTACACTTTAACTGACTAGATCAGTTAATCTATAGAATAACTAGTTATTCTATAGAATAACTGAATTATACGCTTTAACGGTGACATATCTACTATTTAAAAATAAGCCATGCACCGGGCATCATTTACTTTTTGTAGGCCACTGATGTTGACTGGGATAAGAAAATCATATTATGATTCCAGCACCACTTATTCTTGCTAAGCCACTGGTCATGTTCACAAAACTTTATTGGGTATATGTCACTCTTTATGGTAGATTCAATAAAGGATGCGTTCAAATACCATGCTCCATGAGCCGTCTAAACATGCTAAGCAACTGAGAATGACAAGGGGGGGGGGTCGTAAAAATCATATTATGACCTGATCGAAATATCTCATTATGCCACTGTTGTTTCCTCCTGCAAATCGCGGCATGGATTCCACAAATGAAATGGCACGACAACGTGAAATGTATCAAATATGAACAAGCATATCATCGTCGTTCAAGCAAAAGTCACAAAATCCAAAACTTTTAAGAGATATAGTCAATTAATTTGAAGTCCTCATCATAAATAGTAAAAATGATTTCAAAGGTTTCTAGGTTTGGTTTACTGATGTTAATATGACAGGCATATATCGCTAAATAATTAAATGGAAGTTCTAATTGACTGAATTTATTCGTCAAAATTATTTGTGGACTTAATGAGTTTTGCTTGAAGGATGACGATACTAATGTACCGATTTCGAAGCTACACAAAATATTTTTATGGAAGAGACTACGCAACTTTAAACAGTTATCATATGGCCAGTAAATCATCTGCGATGGCCTTCTTTCCGACAAACTACGGTGCCATTCAACCTACGGATATTTCACAATAGCAGATTTAAAGTTCTGAAGCCATGAGACACAATATACCGTCGTCGTTCATTCAGAAGTCATGAAGTCCACAAAAAAACTTTTGACGGACTATCGCAGTCAATTAGAACTTTAAATTAATTATTTCGTGAGAGAAACCTATTATCTTAACATCAATAAATCAAACGTAAAAGCTGGAAATGTGTGAAATAATTTTAAATGGATCAAGTTTAAAATCACCACATCTCGAAACTATAGTTTTTGATTAAGTGAATTTTGCCTGAACGACGGTGATATATTCTGCATGATCTTGTCATAAAATATTCTTCTATTCTGATCTCAAAACTAGTACTAGGCTATCTAGGTCAGCCCAGGACAGTAAATTCAGTTAACTAAATTGAATTAATTCCAAACGCATATTAAATATTTAATATTTCGTTTTCTAACTGGCAAATGAAAATAATTTTAAAAAATAATTCAAACCATTAGATCTTCATCATTTTATTATTATTAAAGACTATATCAACATGATGATAATATTCGGTATGAACGTCACAACTAGGCTACCGCATATTAAAAAAGTTTCAGACGATAGAGTAAAATTAAACTGTCTCATTGCGTGATGTAAATAATCTTACAAACAGTGTAGAGCGGTACATAACACTCAGAAAGCAACAATCTACGTTAAAAAATATTTAACGATTCTAATATAAAGAAATGAAATTATTGCAACTTGAAAAATCTAAAATTCGTTTAAACTGGAAATAGCAATAAGCGCCCACATGCAGAAGGTTGTAGGGCGATATCAAAAACAATTTAACGACAAGTCTTATTTTAAATTTACACTATTAATGGCTTTTCCGTAGTTCATCTGTAAATTTTCTTATGATTATTTATACACCAATGTGATATGAAAGTTGTGATTAACTTAATTGGATTACTTATTAACACAATTTCGTAACTAAGTAAACACTAATTTCCATTTATGAGTTAGGAGTCATCTAACCGATAGCTCAGTAAAGATTGTCTTTAAATAAACAAAGTGATATGCTCACATTTGGTAACTAAATAAACACTAATTTCCATTTATGAGTTAAGACTCAGCTAACCGATAACTCAGTAAAGATTGTCTCTAAATAAACCATATGTTCACATTTGGTAACTAAATAAACACTGATTTCCATTTATGCGTTAGGACTCATCTAACCGACAGTTCTGTAAAGATTTTCCTCAAATAAACAAAGTGATATGCTCACATTTGGTAACTAAACAAACACTAATTTCCATTTATGAGTTAGGACTCATCTAACCGATAGCTCAGTAAAGATTGTTTTTAAATGTACGAAGTGATATGCTCTCATTTGGAGTTTAGTTTTGTTATATACTGACCCATTCTGAAGCAACACGAGGGCAACTCTGACGGACCTCCTAGTTCTGAATATAGGCCACATGGCTAGGACGAAATCTTGGCTGGCTACCTCCTTCCAAACTTCCACACCACACCAGCGGGAGGACGTTTCGCCCCCACGTGTGCTTTAATGTGCAACAGGTCCAATGCGCGATGGATCTTCAGTGGAATTGGGTTTCTGACCTGGAAGCCGTTGGCCCCGGAGGAGACCTTAGCACTAGGCCATTGCGGCCTTGCTCATATTTGGAACTAAAAGTATTTAGTGTCACTTGAAAAATCAAAAAATAATTTTAAACATTTGCAGCATTTATTAATCAAAGAAAAAATTATTTTAAGAAGAAATAAAATTTTTAGCAAATTTTTGTATTTTTACATGCCGTTCGGACAATAATATTTTCCAAAATTTTCTGTACTAAAGATATATATCATTAAAATATCACATCAAAATTATATGCATTTAATTATTTTATGGTTATCTAAGAATTCTAAACTAGTAAGCAATATTTTTAAAATCTTTTCAAGTGCTTTTTAATTGAAAACTTATTGATGAAATGCTCCCATTTATTTTTAAACTTCAAAAGAGTGTTATTAAAAATAGGTTATTTTTATTAGCGGCATTCTAAACTTCCCTATACTTTTGCGTAACTAGTTTCCCATTAGAACTAAATTTATTCTTCTTTTAATATGCTTACAGACCAAACTAGTGGTATTTATGATACTTTAAAAGTTAAAGCTTAATTTGCTGCTTCTGCTTTTATGCTTAAACGTCTCTTTTAATATGTCTATAGGACCAATTCGTAACGATGACGCATATGATTATTATATGAATTACGATGACGTTTTCCTCACAAAACAATACATTTATTTACAACTCACACAAAATATATTTTTAACATAAAATATTTACGGACTATTACAACATAACGCAAATCTAATTAATTATTTTTTTTTTATTTTTTAATTAATTCAAAAATTTTTTTTATCTCTCCCGTTGCTATGCAACGTCCACGAAAAGGCAAATATTATGTTGACATTTAATATATATATATATAGGTGGTAAACGATTTTCTTTCTTTTTAAAAATATTTTAATATTAGACTTGGAAAGATTAATTTTACAGAATGTTTTGCATTAGTTACAAATATCACAGTATACATCATTAAGATATCACATCTAAATTATATGCAATTAATTATATTATGGATATATAAGAATTCAAGCTTCTTAAAAATGATATTTCTATCTCTTCTAGCGTTTCCTGCGTAAAAACTAATTGATTCAATGCTTCGTTTTAACTTCAAACTTTATAAGAATTGTATCAAAAGTTGCTTATTTTTATTTGCGACATTTTAAACTTTCCTAAATTTTCGCACCTCTCAAATTTCTTCACCTTCTACTATGGGCTTCTGATACAGAGAGATTATTCCTATCTCAGAACAAATTATTCATATTCCAAAAATCGTGTGGTTTGTATAATTGGGTGGAGACATATCTCAAGTTGAACGTTAAAAGCTTTTGCTTAACCAGTCTTTCCACAACAAGATAAAATTTATTCTCCTTTTAATATGCTGGCAGACTCAACTAGTAGCTCTTATGACATATTAAGACACTTAATTCGGACTGTAGGTTCTAATCTCCTTTAATTTTTATTGATGTAGATGATAAATGTAATATTAATGTTAGTTAGAATAATAGAATCGGTCTATGCTAAAAAAACAGAGGATGGTTTGGTTTTTCGTTGCAGATTTCGCAACCCAGATAACTGTTCGGTTTACCGATCGGAACTTCTTGCAATCAGAGAAGCCTTGGATTTCCCCCTTCGTTCTGAAACTAGCGACACCTATATATTGACAGACAGGAAAAGTTCAATCCAATACTTAAAAAATTGGCTGAAAATTCCAGAAAATACCGGCCAAGAAATTATTTCTAAAATTGCTGCACTTTCAAGGAAAGGCAGAGTTTGCATTCAATGGATTCTTTCCCATGTTGGAGTCTTTGGCAATGAGGTGGCGGATTTTCTTGCGAGAAAGGGAAGTTCTCTTCCTTCTGCTGCCTCTGGTGAACTCTTCGCGTCCGAAATATTTTCTATCCACAGGGCTAAAGCAAATTCTACTTGGAAAGCCCCTCCCGCACATGAATGGCATGCTGGAAATCGTCCTGGACTGTCTTTAAAGTCCGAAGGTTCAAGATCCACACAGACTGCATTGGCCAGACTGCGTAGTGGCCATATCAAAAGCTTGAAATTCGTCAACATAGAAAAGACTTATTCCTCTTGCCCTTGTTCCTGTCCTGTTTCTCCTGATCATGTCATTGACTGTATTGGTGCCTCTGCGAGGCTGCTGTGGATTGAGGGGGTAAATGGACTCGTGGCACTGTTAGAGCGACATGGTATCATGGACCTGGTCTAGTATTTGGACCAGGGGGACATGAAACAACAACAACAGGAAAATACAATTCGTTTCTAGAAGAGGCTTCTTACGTTGAAAAAAAGAAAGGAGAAAAGAAAAAAATGCTTACTCTGCTGAGAATTTTGCAACGTATATCAAGTCGAAACAAATAGGTAGATTATGTTTTTAAGTTTTAAAATGTTTTTCTTAGCTGAAAATGTTAACCATATTACCGGATAGGTCTCGAATAATTGTTGAAATACTGTGTTAAGCTTAAAATTGATTTTTTAAAAAATAATATAAATATCCAAGTGAATTTGGATATATAAATTGCACTTAACTTCGGCCATCTTGAACGATTCATAACCTGCAAACGTTAAGAAGGGATATTAATGTTTAAAAAACAATTCTTAATTTAAAAGTACAACGAACGGTACATTTCTTTGAAGATGTTCTTAACATGATTGCATTAAGAGTCGTCCCGACTTTAGTCGTGTTTCAGTTTATCAAATATATTTTTTGGTCAAAGTACTGATACAAGTTTAGTTATTTCTCTCGTTGCTGTTGACTCTCATTTTGCTTCAAACTGTTCAAGTATTTGAGAAAGGAAAATAAACAGAATTGGATGACTAGAAGAATTATTTTCCTTTCTATTCCCTTACAGAAAATGTCGGAAAATACAAAATATTTTCTTGGATCTTCTTTTATTATTCTGAGATATAAAGACATGAAATGCAATCATTATAGGTTAATCTGAAAAGTTTCAAAATTGTTGAACGCTTTTTTCGTAGCAACATTCTAGGTGTTAAATAATTAAATGATTAAACAATGAATATATTTCTCTTATAAAATGATGAGTGAAAAGATTTCAATGTTTAAAGCTGAAAAAAATTAGTACTTAGTAAGTTTTACCTTTATAATCAGGACGCAATTCTTCAAACAAAAACAGTTTATTAATAATGCTATTATTTTAATTTTTATCGGTTATATCACTTACACTTATTTCAGAATGATTAAAATAATATATTTGAACAGAGAAAACTACATTTAGTTTCGGTCACCTTTATTACCTACATTCGATAAGAGCGAATATCAGTGTTTAGAAAAATAATTTTTACGGTAAACGTACCACGAACGGAACGTTTCTTGAAGAAGTATACAACAGAAATTTTATGTTTTACTTCAAGTTTTGTTCACTTTAAAAAGAACATATTATATTTAAATTACTGGTACGTATTCAGTTCTTGCTTTTGATGCTGCTGGTAACTCCTTTTGATTCAAATTGTTGAAATATTTAAGAAATATTGACAAAAAGATTTGGCGAGAATGTAAAAATTCAAATGCCTGAAAATGTTGGAAAATTTATTGTCCATAGATCTTGTTCTATCACTCTAAAATATATTGCTACGAAATTCAATTATTATATATTGATATGAAAAATTTAAATAACGTTTAATCGTATTTTCATAACAATAATTCTGGAGTTTATTTTATATGGTAATTGTTCAAATTCTATAATTTTATTTCAATCGGCAGGAAGTTGTTTATGATTTTATTAATATTAACACAATAATTACAAAATAAATAAACACATTTCTCTCATAAAATGATGAATAATAAGATTTAAATATTTAAAACTGTGAAATAATTAATATTGAGTAAATTTTACCTTTATCATCACGGCACCAGTTTGTCAAAAATTGCAGTTTATTAATTATGATATTATTTTTATTGATGACACTTGTATCATTTTCACTTTTTCTTAATACAGAATGTTTTTGAGTAAAGGAAATACATTCTTAAGGCATAGATGCGACGTCATAGCTGATAAATGTTGAAATATAGAAAAAAAAGGATTTAAGTGGGAAGTGGAAGAAAAGGGATTGCATTAATTTTTTTTTCAACTTTCATTTAGATAACTTCCGAGCAACATGCGTGTATGTTGTATAGGACGTTTAATTATTCCAGGAAGGCGCATCTGTTACGTTCAACGAAGTCTCATTTTTTTCTGAAAGAACGTTGGCGACCGGCAAAGATTTTTCTAGCTATGCGACTACAAATTATTGACCCTTAGATATAAAAGGCATCATACAATCCACCTAATTTGTTTTTACTTTCTAAATCTTCGTGTTGTCCCATGTCCAACCTTTAAATATTTAACGAAAATTAGAAAAGATGAAATTTGTCTTCTTCATTATTCTGCAGTATCTCATTCCCAACTGCATATATTACAAACATTAACAAACAGAACGGGTCAAAATGATATTATTTTTGACGCAGTGAAGCGAGATCACCGTTTCGACACGACTGCCAGGCATTCCTTCTGATTTTCTGTAATTTTTCTTTGTTATTTAGTCACGGCCAAACACGTTGTTCCATTTTCTACCAGTTTGGCATCAATATTGCTTTAAATCATTACTAACGACATATATTCAAGAATTTCTATTCTTTGAATCTGTTTCAAAATGGTGGGCATTTTGCATGGTTTCAATGTTTGGCGAGATCTTGAGGAGTTTGTCGCCATTAAAGCATTTCATTCATTTTGTTGATGGTGATTATTTAATTGCAATTTCATTAATGCCGATAAAAGAAGACATTTAATTGTAATTTTGTCAATGCTGGTAAAAACGTGAATACAATTTAATTATGTAAATACTGAAAATAGCAGACATGTAATAGTACTTTTGTAAGCGCACATAAAAGAGGAGGCTTGTGCAAATCGTTTGGGGAAACATAAAATATCTAAGTTTCTGAAGACTGTAAGTAAGTGCAGAGCTGAGATAATAATAGTAATAATAATTATTATTATTATTTGACACAAAGTATACTGTTCACAGAAATATTAAATATTATTATAAAGAAGACTATTGTAGCGTTCCTATGTTCTTACCACAAACAGGGTGCCCACTTAAATAGGAACCACCCCTCTTAACTTTAGAACGGCGGCAGTTATAGTCATGAAAGTAATGTCGAGATATAGTAAAACGTCTATGAGCTATGCGATGAGACAACTCACAGCGCCACCTAGTGGAAATTTTGGAGTTATCTTTTCTATCTCGAAAACGGTGAAAAATAGGGGGGAAATGTCAATTACAAACTTGTAGAGCCTTGTCGATTTAGTTTAAAAAAACACCTATTGCACATTATTAAGTAGAAGAGAACGCTTAAAATGCACATTTGTTTGTTCGCATTTTCCAAAATTGTGACATCACAAGACATTGGCAAAAGGACAAAATGTTATTTTTCGGACAAGAAAACACCCCATTATACTTTTTTCTGCGGAAATAATTCAAACAGCAGGTGTATGTGACCTTTCAGCCAACATTGCATGACATTCGATGGCATACTACTGACGATTGTTCTAGCGTACCCAACTATATGATAATACGTGTAAAAGATTAAGTTCAAACAAGGGACTCATATCTATATTGTAGATAACGGGCAGCACTTTGGACACTAAAAACGAAGATAACTTCAGGTAACTAATTTTTTTTCTCTTTTTAATCTGCTTTTCGACGTCACAGTTTCGGAATTCGAGAATAATCAAATATGCATTTTGAGCTTGTTGTTCTTAGTAAAATCATGCACGAGGCGTCTTTTTGTACTTAATCTACAACGCAGTACAACTTTGCATTTGACATTTTTGAGGCATTCATATAGGGAAATTTACGTGGAAAATCCAATTCCTCATCTTAAAATCTTCGTCGTCTTACCCGACTTTCTCCTACTTACTATCTTTCAATTGTAGTATCATGAGATCAATTTTCCAGACAAATTATAGTTTATTAATTATGGTGTTATTTTCTTTTATATTTCTTATATCATTTTTATTAATCTTATTAATGAGTGTTTCAAATGTTGTGCTTCTGAGGTGAAAACTCATAAGTGTTTAAACATGGCAAATAAAAAAATATTTTTCCTCGCTTTGCATCTATTTTTCCTTCTGATTAGATGACTTTCAAGAGGATGCTTTGAGTATCACCACCTTCCGTGCTTCTAATCAGTCTGGGTGTTTTGTTAATAGGAATCAAAGATAAAGACATAAACACTTGCTACTGAAAGCGGGTGAACATAGGCTATAAAGCCATTTAACTAAGAAGACAAGGTTCAGCATATAAGGGGGGGGGACAAGTATTAATAAGCAAAACTGTTAAAACTTGTTTTTTTTAATGTATAAAATGCTGTTTCAGGATCCCTTACGATAAATCTAATTACGCATTAAGAAATAAATCCTGTGGCTTAATATTTGTTATCATATATAGCCCTGTAATGATGGTTTTGGTGATCAGATGCTTATGTTTAACAGAGAATAAAGCCGTATCTTTATTAAAGGGACAGGCGCATACAAAATACTGAGGTATATAAATTAAAAACTGAAAATTTAGAAAACGAATACAGTAATTCTAATAAGAGCAACAATTGCATGATATTTTTCTGGTGAATTATATGATAAAATGTTTTAGATATTCGTAAACTGTAACCTCTAACAATACCAACACATCTCACAATACGGATTTATTTTTTACTCTATTCTCCGCCTCTTTTGTCAGGAAACAGCAAACAAAGTTCGCATCTGTGAAAAGAAAACTTAACAAACGCTTATTGTTCCGAAATTCTGACGTCTAAATCCTTTGAGACAAAGCATGCAACAACAATGGTACAGAAAACACTGCTATGCCAATCTGTATTCGAGACTGTGTTTGACAGGTATGACGTCAAATGCATGGCTTAATTTTCCTACGTACATTTGGGATAATAAAAACTTGCTTTCACTGCTTTCTCCACTACATTTTAGGAAGTAAAATAAAACAGAAAAATTGAACTGGCAGGAATTTTTTCCCACCTGTGATTATTACTAAAGAACACAAATTAACTGATTCGCGTGAATATTGTATGAGCTAATGATAAATTTAGAAAAAATATCTAGACCAATATTTACTTTTCAGTTTGATGCCTCTTTTAACTTGCTTTGGAATACAAATTTTTTTCTTTCGCTGCTTTCTCTAGTATGCTTTAGGATGCAATGTAAAAAGACAAATTTTGAATGCTTAGGAATTTTTTCCCACCTGTGATATTTACTAACCATCATAAATTAACAGATTCACATGAATAAAGTATGAGATAATGATAATTTGCGAAAAATATTAGGACTAATATTTCCTTTTCAGTTTGATGCCTCTTTTAACTTGCTTTTGTACGATGACCCTATGAATCGCCTGGTCTTCCAACTGCACTTACAACTGTTCCGTTAATCCAAATGCTATTTCGCTCCACCTCCTCAAATTATTTAGTTCTTTGTTGTTTCTTAAATACTCAGCTAAGAGAAGAAAAGATAGTATATCGATATGTAGGTATTTACAATTTACGTAATCATCTCTTATTTTTTTGACATTTTCGATAAATTATACAAAAATATTTTTAGCTATAATGACTCTTAAGAAGGTTGCAAAAGTCCCGAGATTTTATAGCTGAGCTTTGTAGAAGTAACTTGCTTTCTAGAAATTTGCCCGATTTCTTACGATTCACAAAACACCCTACCAAATATTTCCTGTTCTAAGCAAGAAACAATAGTACAAGGTTTCATATCAATAAACTGGCATCTTTATTCCTTCAGACACACTAAATGACAAAAACCGTTGCCATACTCTAGAAGGTACAATCACTGAAAGTTATGACTAAATAAACTTCTGTGCGTCAGCTTATCCTATTTTTATTCATAATTTTTTTTAAAAAAAGTGATTTACCTCTCGGTAGAGAAAGAGAAGTAAAATAAAGAATCTTTGAAAAAGTAAAAAGGCTGTGAGGAACCTGTGCAGCGCATATCCAAGATCTGTGGTTTTTATGAAAAACAAAATGTGACATTTTTTCGTGGACAACAGCATATCTTAATTTTATGTTCTTCAAAATACCATAATAGAGAGATCGGAAGTCATAAATATCACGTTCAACTCACGAAGACGAAAGCTCTCGTCTAAGCTTTAAGAAAGCGTGACTTGATGATGCGCGTAGTTATCCATACGCTCGTTTATTACTAAATTGTCGATTCACAACAATATTTATTGTATAGTCATTTTTCCTTTATTTTATATTTTAAACAATCGGTGTGTCTTAACGTAAACTGAGTAAACTATAGCAGAAGTCAGAAAAACTCGTATCCACTGATACCTAAATCATCGCTCTAGGCTTTAGATTAATTGAGAGAAAAGAATGTTTTCCAAAATAAATGATATATAAGATAATTTTGACATTAAAACTTTCAGAATATTGAATTCGATCAGAATATATATAGTATGGGCAGAAATACCGGGTGGTCATAAATTATTGAACTCATTTCAAAAATTAATAAAAAAATTTGATATTTTAAACAATCGACGTGTCTTAATGTAAACTGAGTAAGCTGTAGCAGAAGTCAGAAAATAAAAAAGCTACGCCTTTTTAAAATAAAAGAACAAATAATTTTTTTTCAGATAGGTGGCTTGCTATTACGGTGTTCTAAATTTGCTACAGCGAAAGATTTCCATACTGTGACAAAATCGTCTTGTGGGTGTACGTGAATGCAGTCCAATGAGCAGGAATAAAAAAAATAAAGTTATTTATTTTACAAATATTCTAAGCAAAGAGACGTAGCATAAGTATTAAAACAGCACTTTTAAAAATTCATAACAGAAATTGCCAATAAATCTCAAACACAGCACTTTCAAAACAGCGGTCAATGTCTTTTTAGCTCACCAAATTTCACTGCTAATCAAAATACCACTAACTACTCTTGGCTTGTGAGTTTGCTTTTATACTCTTTCAACAGGAAGTGACATCATTACGTAGAAAATGACAAAATCTCCAGAAAGTTCATGAACCCAGTAGAAATAGGTTGACAATTCAGAAAGGTAGACATAATTAGACATTCATAGGTCGAACAGAATTTGTCGCCAAGTCGCTAACTTTGTCGCCAAGATTAACATGTTAGAGAAACAACTTTTCAACTTTTTACAAATAGCTACCGATCAGCAGAAACCTATGCGCGTTTTCTGGTTTCCTTTTTCAGTTCTTATTGAATATCTCGAAACTTTTCCGTTTCTGAAGTACAATTGATGTGCCAAATTAAAGAGAGTAAAATTCCCTACAAATGTATGCTTTTGGTTTTCTTCTAGCTTTAATACTTTCGCAAATACTGGCTCTCAAAATGGGAGATGTCTGGTACTTTACGACCACCTACACCCCCGTAACGGAGCTTTACCTATCTGAAAAACAAAATTTTTAAAATGCGCTCTTAGTTTTAAAAACTCCGTAGTTGTAACATCATTAGTATTTCTTTTTAGTACATATCGAAATGGGTATAATAATTTATGACTAACCTTTATATCTTATCCAGAGTGAAACTATTTAGCAACAATTACTCATAAAAGATAGCCGTTATGTGGAATAAAACATTGCATTATAGATGAAGAATGTAACTATTATTGTATACAGAATAGATGAAAAATGCCTTTGATAAGGCATAAATTGATGCTTGTCTTTGTATTATATGAATTTCTTCGAATTGATTTTAAAACGTCAGAAGCAAACAATAGAAGAAGAAATAGAGAACTAGATAGTAGCACACATTACAGTAAAAATGAAAGTTTAGATAAATTCTTTCTTGCCGTTCCGTGCATGCTCTGAACAATCTAGAAATTTAAAGAAATCAGTTTGAAAGAAAATTCAATCTTTGAGCAGAGAATTTTAATATTCTCAGTTATAGTAAGAATTTTGAATAACGTCCGCTTTTTCCTGATTTCAAAGTTAAGCAAAATGGATGAATCAGCTAATATACTTTTTACTGAAATGAAAAAGCCTACTTATAATCCATTAGAGAGAAACTATACGCAAAATCAACTGACATCTGAACGGGATAAATAATAAAAATAGTAGTGGCAAGTAAGGCTGAATCTGCATAAAAAATTCGCGATTCTAAAACTATAAAGGAAACTTCAAAGTCAGTGAAGGCTCCTAAAAGCACTGCCGACACGACTTCCAAGTGATCCGTGAGAACTGCCGAAAAACTTTACAAAAATAGAGAAAGCAAATTTAAAAGCCCTATTAAAAAGAATACAGCTGAAAGTAAGGAAAAGAAACCAACAAAATCTTCGAAGATAGTTGGTGTGAAGAAGACAAGTGCAAAAACATCTGCAACAGCCAATAGAAAATAGCTATGATTCTAACCACAAGAGTTAAAAAGTTGACAAAAACAGAGCAAGCAAAGATAAAAGCCAGATTAAAAAGTAAGCAGCTGCAAGTAAGGAAAAGAAACCAAGGAAACCTTCAAAGAAAGTGGCGTGCAGAAGACAAGTGCAAAAATATCTGCAACAGCCAATAGAAAATAGCTCTGATTCTAACTACCAGAGTTTAAAAATTTCCAAAAACAGAGCAAGGAAACACAAAAGCTCGATGAAAAAGAAAGCATCTGCAAGTAAGGAAAAGAAAACAAGGAAACCTTCAAATCTAGTTGGTGTGCAGAAGACGAGTACAAAAACATCTGCAACAGACAAAAGAAAGTAGCTATGATTCTAACTACCAGAGTTAAAATGTTGACAAAAACAGAGCAAGCAAAGATAAAAGCCCGATTAAAAGGAAAGCAGCTGCAAATTAAGAAAAAGGAACCAAGGAAACCTTCAAAGAAAGTGGCGTGCAGAAGACAAGTGCAA
>BGPR01005944.1:0-46002 GCA_013235015.1 Araneus ventricosus | reverse complement strand
TAGCTGTGATTCTAACTACCAGAGTTAAAAAGTTGACAAAAACAGAGTAAGCAAAGATAAAAGCCAGATTAAAAAGTAAGTAGCTGCAAGTGAAGAAAAGAAATCAAGGAAACCGGTAAAGAGAGTTGATGTGTTAAACGTGACGTTGTGAGACAAACGTCCTCACGCTGGTGAGGTGCAGAAGCTTGGAGAGGTGGTGTCAGCTCAGGTGTCGTCTCGTTCAGCGGCTCAAAGATACGAAGTTCGTCCCAAAATAGCACTTGTATTGCTTCAAAAACTAAGGAAATACAACTAAACCGAATTAAGCAAACTGTTCATATTTTTATCTATAAATTATTTTAAAAATCATGTAGCCAACAATTCAAGAATAAGAAAAATATCTATCTCTCGAAATTCATGTAAAAATAATTTTATGAAATTATGAACAATTCTTATTTATATATTTTTGTTCCGCCAGATAGGAAAATTTAATTTTTTAAAATTACCAATACATATTTTTAAGCAGAAATAATAAATTATTTCTTATTTAAAGTAAAACATAGATTCTGCGGTAATGCTTATGACAGTGAAACTGGGAAATTCATCCATTATTCATATACTCATTTAAAGCTTTTGAGAAATTTCCTGAAAATAAAGTTTTAAAATTCTTCCATAAGATCAGACAATATAACTGGAAATAATCCTAAGCGAAAGAGGTTCACGTGTACCTTAAAATCAATAAAGCTGACAGTTTTTGAATTGTCTTTAGCATTTCTTTTGACTGAAGGTTTAAAAGAGACTCTAAAGATCAGAATAAGTTAGGAATAGTTTAGAAATGGTTATTCATCGAAAACTCTTCATCTAAAAGTTATCAAAATAAAGAAAAGATGAAAGAGCTAGATGGAGTCATAAAATGTCGGCAAAATCGAAGTGTATTAAAATAAATTTCTTATTCCTAATAATTTTAACCAAATTTATTTTTCAGTTACAGCGAAATCTTTGATTACGGATAAACATTTAAGATGAAAAAGTTTATCTACAATGAAGTGGTTACAATTTTTCTGCATTTTTCTTACTTGATTGCTTCTTATTCTTTTTAAGTTATTAATCTACTAATCACCCCAGGAATGATACAATAGCACAGGCGAGTACAAGTGTTTACAGGAAGAAACGAGGAGAAACGTATTAGTTCCACGGGAGGCGGGGAATGGATTCATAACCACTTAATGGTAGAACACCTGCAAAAACTTGCATGCAAAGAAAGCATTTCTGCCGGTAGAGCATCTATAGGAGCCTGTATGCCGCTACAAAAATCGACTTGTGAGATTACATGAAAGCAGATTCTCTTTATTTTACGAAGATTTGAGCACAACACTAAGCAGATGCAGTAACCAAACGTCTGTTGTATAAATTAACATCTCAGATCACAAATAAATATCAATCACTATAATTTGACTAGCGCTTAGTGTCTCAGTTCACCAACTTCAAAGATGCCAAAGTTCAGCTGACTCACTCTTGGTTTGAGAGCTTGCTTTTATACCTTTTCAACGGGTTGTGAGGTCAAACAGTAATCTCCAGAACTTTCTTGGCATTTTTCACTCATCGTAAATGTAGCACCACAGTTCAGGACTTTTCTAGATGATTTCTTTAATCGCCAAAGTCGCCAAATTTGTCGCCAAGGTCACAAAAATTAGCATGTCATGGAAACAACTCCACAACTTCGTCAGCACACTGCTCCACTCTTCAACGACTGTTACTGGGGTAAACTATCTTAATAATAAGTTTAATATTTTACAGGAGAGCCAAAAGAAGTTCCTGAACGCAATGAATTAATTTTTTAGAGCAGTTATTGCTTGTTCTTTCCGACCAACTACACTGCGGTCCATTTTAAGGCGCGGTTGTAATAATATAAATACAATGAAAACATCAAAATCAGCAAAATTGGAATTAAGATAGTTTACTTCTGAGATACAGAAATATTATTTCAATACCACTAATCTTGTTTAATTAAGTTCCATCTCCATGAGTTATTCGCAGCCAATTTTCACAATTTGGCGACTAATCCCTCACTGAACCAATCAGACATATAAATGACCTTAGAAGCTTACTGGTTATTAACTGAGCCCTTAACAGTAATTTCAAACGGACTAAAGCATCCAATTAACTTGTAATTAGATTTCACATCCTGAAATGCTGTTGGTTGGAGATTTGGAAATCACAGCTCATTGACTGTTTGTTAAATGTATTTGGAACAAATCTAATAGATAATGTGTGGTTATACCTATTTGTTCATTGAGGTCCGTGAAATCTCCAAAATAAATTCAATTAAATACTTCAAATATGTAGAGAGATTTCTATTCTATTTTAACTTGGTTTAATTTACGCATGTTACGATGGTCAAATAATGATAATGACACTAATACAAAAGATGATGCAAATGAATAAAACTATTATCTTGCAAATTACTGTATAATAATATTATAATATTAATCCATTTTTAAAATCCCCTTCAAGCTAGGAAAAAATTAACTTTTATCGCATTTTTAAAAATAAATATTACGGAACCAAGAAACTTAGCTAGAAGTCACCGTAGCTTAGTTGATAGAGTACTGAATAAAACGTCTGTGGCGGTTCCCGTGGACTTACCACCAGCGCGGAGAAATACAACAACAGCGCGTAGCAAGACCAGTGTAAACCTGTTCTGAAGGAAGACGAAGAACGGCTGTGCATCAGCACTTCGTCCCCGAACGGCCAATGAGCGAGCCGCTCCGAACGAACTATGCCTGCTGTGTTCGGCAAATCGAACTATCTAATCTGTAAATGTTAAAATGTAAATAGTTTTATCTTCTAATATTCAGTTTTAAATACGTCGTTATGTTCCTGATTTAACTTTATTATTTGGGTGCACTTCAAGACCCAATACGTCTGTCCGGGGTTCGAATCACGGTCACAATATTTTAACTCTCTGAACCCAGCTAGAGTGAGAATTCCATTGCCTCAAAACCTGGAGTGTATTTTCGCTCACGAAAACAGACTGGAATCGTCACGTTCTTTACAGAAATTTCAGGAGGTCGACACCTATGGTTCCCCGATCAATTGTCAACAAAGAAAGGAATTACATTTTTCCTACAAAGATTCACCCAGGCGCTCGAAACCGCCTGAGTCCGACTTCTGTTGAAAGGGCGATTTGAAGCGGGATAGGGCAATAAGGGATAACCCCTGTGCATTCGCCAGGGGATGTTCCCCCCACGTCATGTAAAATGTGAAAAATACTTATTTCCGTTTAGTTGAAACGAGAAAAATCCCTGCTAACTGCCTTTAATGTCACATTCAGCAGATGAAACTTTTTTTAAGAAGAATATTTTTATTTTTTTGGAATTCAACTAAAAAAGTGAAAACCCTCCATTGCGCGTCGTCGCATCAGGTTTCTTTGTTCGATAGAATGAACGAGTTAGAGATAGGAGAATAGTTATGTCTCACCATTTAAGTTTTAGTGAGTGTTAGATTGCAAATATTGCATCAACATCATTTTTCGGCCTTGTCAGTATTTTTAATTAACTTAATTCTTCGCCACTAAAGTTTCTTTCTTTTCTTGTGGCAACTTTGGAAAATTTTGAAATTCAAACGTTAATTTTAGCCGTTTCATTTAATTTCTAAATTTTACTTAATTATTTACTTTGTTTTCGATTTAATTATTATTTGTCTTAACTTTTGTTGTTGTTTCCATTAAGGTTTCAACTTTATTAATTTTTAAATTCAAATTTTGCTACGGGATTATTTCTTCGCCATCTTGGCTCGCGTAGGTTTTTGGCGCTATGAGGTCTTGGGCGTCTGTATCTGGAATCGTTTTCCGTTACTTTTAAAATTCTTTGTGTGATGGGGTAAGCGAGTGGTTGGTGTTGTTGCAGCTGCGGGCCCCCAGGGCCGGTGGGGCCTGGGGTCCTGTCTTGTCTTGCCTCTTTTTTAATTTTTCCGTTAATATTTTTGTATTTTTGAGTCTGAAGCTGAAGATTCTTTTTATTCTTCATTGGTATTCCTAAAAAGATGCAGTTTGAAAAAACACAGTGATGTATGGTCTGAAAGACGAGATGAAATTTTTTTTTCTACAACACTATGCCTGAACAATCTGTGAATTAAGGTGCTGTGTGTGAAAGAAAGCATTTCTTCTTTATGCCGGAACAATCTGTGAATTAAGGTGCTGTGTGTGAAAGAAAGCATTTCTTTCTTCTTCATTTTAAAATGATCTCTGCTACATGGTGGCATGAACGCTGATTTTCATCAATGTTACAGAGTTATAAATGATCATCACCTTTTACAAGATCTGCAATATGAGTAATACCTTCAGCATTTTTATTCTTCATCGTAATAATGTGTACTCTTAATCACAGAGATCGTGATCAGCTTTTAAACGTCTATTCCTGCTCAACGTTTTTTTTTTCCATCTTCAGCTTTTCAGATTTTTGAATGAATGATACAAGTCTAAAAAAATGGCCGAAGAAAATGCGAAAATGGGCAAGTTGCATACTTCAAAATATCATTGTTAAGTGAATATAAAGAAAATTCACTTATTTAATAGTATTCATCAATTCAAGAAGTGTTTTTTATGTGGCAATGAATAATGTTCATTACATCTCAATCAAATTTAGGTTGTCTTTTTTTACTTTGTGTTCTGAAATATAATTCTTAGGCCTGCAGTGCTAATGTGTAGCTACAATTTTTATTTTTTTTGTTTGATAAATGTTCATTCCTGTGCATCAATTTTTATGCATATATCTAATTTTTTGTGGCAGTAATTAATTTCAATATTAGTAATTGTTAAATAAAAAATTATTTAAATTTTAATAAAATTGTTTTTGTTTAATTATTTTTTAGCATTGTACTACCACTATATGCAAATTGACTTTTAATTATGTAGCTAGGGTTTTCAGGTCAGCAAAGGTAGGTGATATATCAGTATTGCTAGAATTGTTTTTTTTATTATTGTTATTTAATTTAATACCCAGAATTAATTAATTGTTCAATATATATTATAATTTAAATTTTATTTCTGGGCATCTACCTTGCTTCAATGTTTTTATAAATATCCTAGCTACCTCATCCAATATTTAATGCCCTTATTATTTGTTCCCCCAACATATTTGATGCCGTGACATTTTGGTCCCCCAACATTTTTGGTCCTTAACATATTTAATAATTTACAGTGAGGAAATAAATGAATTGAAGATCATTTTCAATTGGAGAATTTTGCAGGCTCAAGACCTTTAAACTGGATGATAGTGCAGGTGAAAATGTCATGAGATTGATGCAAAAATTATATTATTATCGACAAAATGTAACTGTAATCAGCTAGTACATGTCTTATCAGCATTCACCAAAGCTAATGGAGAAAAAGCTTAAAATTGTAGAAACTATTATGATAAATAAAACTGACTTATGCCCTATTTTATTGGATCTAAAGATAAAGGCCCAGGAGAATTCTTTATTTGGATCTCTAAAAAAATTTCCTGTGAACTTAAGAAAATTAGAAGTACTTTGTTATACACATAGCATAACGATTATCATGTTGGTAATTCTTTACTATAAAAATTATGGAATACATGTATGTAAGAAAATACTTTTCCAATGTGTTTGCTCACAGTGCGCTGAATAATAAAATGAATTATTTAAGAAACTTTTCGTTTAAAAATTAGTTCTTGTATAACTAGATTTGTTTGCTTGGATCTCTTAGAACAGACATAAAAAAATGCTGCTAGTTTTGCTTAAATAACGAAAAAAGGAATAGCACACACATCCATACGCGTCTTCGCGTTACTTTTTGTAGCGTACGACCTCCTGGGTTAATAAAAGGAATTATATTTTTATTCGGAATGCTATTTATTGTTTGTTTATGGTCTATAGGTAATTCTAAACATTTCTAAAAATTCTAGATGGAGGATTATGGAATATTTCGTAAGTGTGTAAATGCTGTATAATGCATAAATGTTGAGAATGCTGTTGTATAAATCTGGAGTTCCAACAGTTTTCAGAAAGTTATTTGTTCTCTTGTTTTACGAGTTGCTTCAAGTTAATTAATCTACTTTATTGTTAAGTCATAATTTGTAGCTATTTTTATCTTCCTGACAATATACCGAAACGTAATTTTAACTTTTATATTCATTTTTAGGAAATATATAAATAAATACAGAGTGATTTTGATTTTCCATTCTGATATAATTTTACAAAATGTTATTTTCTATAAATTGTTACACTAAACGGAAAAGGAGATGTGGATTTTAGAATCCATACAATATTTATGATTATTTTTCAATCGATTTTAAATTTTGAAACTTACGCACTGAATTCAGATCCGTTAGTATATGTTGCAAAAATTACATTATTAATGTAAATGCAATGAATTTATAAGAAAAATAACATATTTAGTGAATTGAAAATTATAATTATATACAAATGAATTAAAATCATTTAATTAAAACTTTGCCATAGATCCATATAACTCACCTATTATTAAGAAAAAGCATTTTTTTCATCCATAAGAGGATCAGAAAAGTAATTTCCTTCTGAGCTCATTTTCATTCGCTTGAAACAATAAGGGTATATATAATATTTCATGAGCCACATTCCGAAATAAAGATAAGATACAAGATAATTAATGCTATCCAAGCAGACGAAGTTAATTGCATCATATTTCACGTTAGTTATTGTTCTTGAACACATTCTAACTCCTTACTTTCCCTCAAAAGGTAAGAGTGCCTTATTAATACCCTAGTAAATATTGATTATGAGCACCTAAATAGAAAATGCATTTCACAGCTTTAAAATAATAATATAGCAAATGACATTAAATTAAATTTTCAGAATTTAATTTTTTTTATGATCTGAATAAATAAAATTCCTTACAAAAATCGTCTTGTGGGTGTATGGTGGAAACAGTCCAACAAGCAGTATAATTGAGAGTGACCCTTTATTCAGAAATATTCATGATAACACAAAGCATGGTAAAAGGAAAAATACCTCTTGTACAGAATAGCAACACAAACAGACAAACATCACTAATAATAATAATTAGAAACACAGACAGCTAATCACTATTGATGGCAATAACTTTCGAGCTTGCACTGCAGACGAAACTCCAAAGTGATTCCTGTCGATCGACACACGTTCCCAGTCTATCCGTACAGCCACGTATTTATAGCTATCCTGACAGGGCGTGACGTCACATGGGTATCTCTGGAGAAATCCGAATCTAAGCTCCTATGTGAGTTATTATGAAAATTCTACCATATTGAAGAATCTTCGTTTTGTCGCCAAAATCGCAAATTTGTCGCTAAGTCGCAAAAATGGTCGATAAGGTCAGGATCATTGAGTGACCTCCTCAGATTTAGTAAGAACCTCTGTAAGTGTATCTTCCCGACCCTAAGGCTACTATTGCCGGGAAGCGGCATTACATGTGCGTAACAATATTATTGAAATACAATGGAACAATTTCCTAAACAATTTTTCTTCTTATAAATAAAATAGATGGTTAAAATGTCAAAACAGTCATGCCATGATTAACCCTCTTACCGGAGTATAAGTCATTATGACCTCTAAAGTACATGATATTCAAGAGTATTCAAATAATGCTCCTGTTTGAGGTTTAATTTCAATTTTGCTTTCCTGACTAAAAGTTCTTCAATTGCAATTGATGATTTGTAAGTCGTTGATATTTTTTTATTTATCCTCTGATTGTTTAGATATATGTTATATGGGATTAAAATGAATTGTTATATGGTCACCTATAACTTGAACACGTACAAAGTGCCTTTGATGACCATCTGGAACTTGGCGAATTGCGAATTGTAGAGGTTGACGGTATCTGCCAAAATTTTATTTTTCGATATATTTTTAAAATGGATGGTGGTGGGTGACAACTGATGACATATCTAGAAGTCACGAGCTTTCATATAAAACAAAAATTGTCGAAATCGGTGCAGTTGTTCTGGCTGGGGGACTCTTTCAATGTTTGTTCTCCAATCAGAATGTTCTGTGCAGTGGAGTTTTTTCGATTTAACTTGAAAATGGAGGAGGGGTTAGGAGACTATTGATGGCATATCTAGACTTCATAATCTACGCCCTGAATTTATTGAATCTAAAGATAAAGTCAAGCAGAATTCTTATTTGGATTTCTAAAAAACGGTTTCCTGTGTATCTAAGAAAATTAGATTTTCTCTATTCAAATTATATAATGATTATTATATTGATGATTCTTTGCTGTAACAAATGTTAGAAAAAGGGATGTAAGAAATATACTTCACTTATACGCTAACAATCCGCTGAATAATACAGGGTGTCCGAATCAAATGTCCCTAATTTGGGAAGGTCGCTATACTTAACAGAAAGTTAAAAAGCATAAGAAAAATACAAAATTAGAGACCAGTACTCAAGAAGTTTTTATTAAAATATCAGGGCACGTCCATGTGGGCTCCCTTAGGATATCCAGCCGGTAGTCGAGTTCCAGCAAAATGCTCGAACATCTGTGCCCCAGCATCTTGTTGGGAAATAACAGTGGGTTTTAAATGCTGCATTTTGGGTATTGCGGAAATTTGTAACATGTTCTGGTAAATGTTTGCCATCACAGAAGTCTCAGCAAAGAAAGATGGTCCTATGACTGTATCATATGAAAGAGCGCACCATACTTTGATTTTTGGACTGCTTTCTTCCACTTCCTGTACTGCATGGGGATTTTCTGAGCTCAAAATTCTGCAGTTGTGCTTATATTCACTTTTTTGGTCACATGAAATGCTGCTTCATATGAAAAAATCATGCGTTACAAAATCGTGTTCATTTCCGATGCGAGATAACTTTTCCGAAGCAAATGAAGTACGCTGTGGCAGTTTCTGTACAATCTGCAATTTGTACTTATAGAGCCTCAGCTTTCATATACACGCGAAAAATAAAAATTGTCGCCAAAATCTAAGAATTCAGCATCCTTTTTTGCCTAATATCGCCAACATATAGCTAATAGACTTTTTTAATCGACTGTGCAAATTTAACAGTCGGTTCAATTCAATCGAATGTATTGGTGATTTTTTTTAAAAAATGCCTAATATTTTTATTACATTATATGACATGAAATGTACTTATTACAAAAGAGATCAGGATCTTATGCGAATTTTGGAGGATCAGGTTGTTATATATTTTAAAAAATGTTAGCAGCAAAATTAAAATATCGATGTTAACCATTTAGAGTTAAATTTCAACTTTTATGGTTACTGTAAATATGTATAATTTATTTTAAGTTATCTAATGCATCCTATTGTTTCTCTATATATACATAATATTTCGAATTATGCTATGTAAAGTACAACATCATTTGGGCTTAAACGGTTAAAATGATGGCTGAAAAAATATTTACTTATGCTTAGTTTCAACAATTTTTTATTTATATAAGAATTTTTTTTGACTGATGGCTTCGATCATATTTTAATCTTTTTCGATATTATATTTTTGCATACTGAGAGTAAATTTAACATTTTCTGTTGTTAAAAAGAATACACGTAATTTAAAAAGGAATCAACTTCAATTAAATAACTAAAATACGTGAGAGAAATGTTTGTAGTAATAATTAGATTTCAAAACACATATTTATTAACCCAGAAGGTCGCGCTCTACGAAAATTAAGTAGGGGGAGGTGACACCCCAGTTCATTATTTCACTATTTAAGCAAATCTAGCAAAATGTTTTTTGCTACAGCTGATACAAATCATCCAAGAAAAATTCTAGTTATGCAAGAAATTATTTTTAAACAAAAATTTTATCAATAATAAGTTATATCATTCAGCGCATTGCACACACATAGGAAAAGTGTATTTCGTAAATGCATGTTTTTAACATTTTTACAGTAAATCATTATGAAATTAATAATCGTTATATATTTTAGATATCAAAGTACTGCTTTTAATTTTCTTATATACACCGGAAGCTTTGTTAGAAATACAAATATACAATTTTGCGGGGCTTTATCTTTTGACCCAAAAACTTTAGCACGTAATTCACTTTTAGTTTTGACAATTTTAAACTTTCTCTCCAACAATTTTTGTGAAAGTAAGTAACACATGTAAAGGTTAACTACAATTGCATTACTTCCCGAATAATATAACTTTCGTATCAATCTCATGACATTTTCACCAGCACTATTATCCAGCTTAAAATTCTTATACCTGCTAAAATCTCCATTTTAGAAATATACAGAATATTCTTGAATCCACTTGTTTCCTCACTAAAACTTAAATAGCGAAACATCATTATTCTCCTATCCTTACACGTTTACTCAATTCAACAAATAAACTTGACGTCAGGACGCGCAAGGGGTGATTCACTCACATTATGCTGAATTTCAATAAAGATATAAAAGAGTTTTTCTCGAAACACGTTCCGTCCGTTGAATTCGACCTTAAATGCAGCTAGCATGGGTTTGATTAATTTCAACCAAAGAGAAGTCAGTATTTTTCACATTTAACTTGGCCTCGTGCGTCCTCGCGAGTTCAAGCTATAAATATAAACCGAAAAATGTATCATACAACCATCGTGTAAATTATTAAGTTAGTGGTTTTTGAATGGGTTCTGAAAGGTTTCAATATAATCATTCCTTAACCTGGATGTTGTCGTCCTCATTTTTGGATAGAACAGGATGATTAGAAATATCCCTAACATATTTGATTTTTCTCGGCCATCAGTTTTCTTCAGACGATGGCATAACACTTATACTTGGTACCATATTTGTATGATATGGAGGAGTTTCCTGTTTTGTTTATTTTGGTCTCATCGAATTTTTGTACCCAGGATCCACTTACGTTTTCCAGTAACACACTAATTTAAGCAAGGGACAAATTCATTTGATTACTACATCAATATTTAATCGCCAGGTATTATCCAATGTTTTGATAAAAACGTAACCTCCAAACAAAGTTTAGAAGTCAACAAAAAGAGCATTAACGAACAATTATGGCAGCCTTTCGACAAAGTGAGGCACCTATTTTAAGTAAACATTGAGAACTACAGAAACATAAAAGTTAATATTTTCAAAGAATCCTTTGGTCGATGCAGCAGAATTTCTGCATTTTCGTAAATAAATAAAACAGGAAACTCGTGCATAAAACTTTCAGAAGATAATATAAAATCTCACGCTACTTTTTGCATGAGAAATTTGAGCAGTAATGAACTGAAATACGAAATAGGAAACAAACACAAATGAGCAAGATTTTACTTTAAGCTTATTGAAAAAAATTAAATATATTTTTTAATATAAATGAAGAAATTAACTACAATTAATTAAAGTTATTAAGACCAACGAGGCAAGAAAAAAGAATTTATTGACATTAAATACAAAAAATTAAAGATGGATGTTCTAACTTTTAAATATTATAGAATTATATCAAATGTTTCGAAATAAAACAGAAAGATTCTTTACAAATTGTAAATTCATATTCGCAGAAATAATTAGAAAACTATTCGTTTATCTGGAAAGGTATGTTTAAAATAAAGTTATTAGTTTTTCTACCGCAAGCTACTGAAAGCTATTGTTGAAACACCTTCAGAAGATCCAAGCATTATGTGTTACACAGGATTTCAGGAAGCTGTTTTCATGTCGTTTATTAAATATTTCTCTCGCACCAATGTGAGGCCAATGTTCCATTGAATTTTTTTCTCTAAGTACTTCACTGGGGTTATTTGACAATTAATCTAATTCAAAGAAGATAGCTAAAAAATGCTGAGGAATCTACAAAACTTCTTGACATGAGGCAGTTGCAAAGAACACTAAGTGTTAGTAAAATGTTTCGGGAAAACACTTCCGACATTGACTTTAAAATGCTCTCTTTTTAGAAGTGCTTTTGTATGGCATACCTCATGTAGGATGAATTCGGTGATCGAGAGACCGACTCCTAAGAGTGTGTTTAACAAGAATAACAGAAGTGGATTCGATGCAATGGCAGTCCCTGGTTCTTTGGCAGCGTGGACTTTGAGACTGCTCTCATTCTATGTGTACATGAGGAAGTGTCTCCGTGTAGATATGATCCATGAAAAGTCTGGGCCTATCTGTATTTTGAGACACCTTTATCTGATAAATATACGAAGGTGTATCCTTTTTAATCTTTCATCCATCGGAAGTTCACGACTTTTGCATTTTTAGATTTCCTTCATGCTCTTCAAACTCTTTCAGCAAATCCAAACTTCAGGAGTTATGCAAGATTTCGGGAAAGTGTTTTCGTTATTTATTACATATATCTCGCGCACCAATGTGAGGCTAAATTTACATTGAATTTAGCTATAAGTGCTTCATTGTGGTTATTTGATAATTATTCTAATTCGAAAGAAGAATTTGCGTTGTATCATGTAGTCAGCGCCGTCAATCAGATAGTTAAAAATGCTGAGGAATCGACAAAATTTCTTGACATCAGGCAGTTTAAGAACACTAAGAATTAGTATAATGTTTCAGGAAGGCACTTTTTCATGGAATTTATAATACTGTCCTTTTAGAAGTGTTTTTGTTTGGCATACCTCGTGTAGGATGAATTCGGTTGATTGAGATACCGACTACTTCGAGTGCATTTAACAAGAATATCACATGTGGGTTCAATGTAATGGCAGTCCATGGTTCTTTCACAGCATGGATTTTTTTTGTATGCCCCTCATTCGATGTGCTCGTGAGGAAGTGTATACGTGTAGATTTGATCCATGAAGAGACTCCGCCTCTTCTTGATTTTGAGACAGCCTTCTTCCGATAAATATACGAAGATGTATCTTTCCGTATCTTTCATCCATCGGAAGTTCACGACTTCTTAATTTTTAGAATACCTTCATTTGATATGTAATTGTTGAAACTCTTTTAGCCAATCCAAGCCTCAGGAGTTATACAGGATTTCAGAAAACTGTTTTCATGTTGTTTATTAACTATTTTTCTCGCACAAATGTGAGGCCATCGTTCCTTTGAAATTTTCTATATGTGCTTCATTGGGTATCTGACAATTATTCTAATTCGAAGGAGAAATGTCCATTGTTTCATTTAGCCAGCGCCGTCAATCAGATAGTCAAAAATGCTTTGTAATCTACAAAAATTCTTGATATGAGGCAGTTGCGAAGAACACTAAGTGTTAGTATAATGTTTTGGAAAGACACGTTTGTCATGGAAATATTGTCTTCATTCAAGTGATTTTATCCGGCATTCTTCTTGTAGTATGAGTTCTGCTGATCGCGTGACCGACTCCTTGGAGTTTGTTTAGCAAGAATAACACAAGTTGATTAGATGAAATGAAAGTTCATGGTTCTTTGGCAGCATGGATTTTGAGACCGCCCTCATTCGATGTGTACGTGAGGAAGTGTATCCGTGTAGATTTGATCCATGAGGATTGATTTTGAGACACCTTTATCAGGTATATATACGAGGATGTATCCTTTTGTATCTTTCATCCACCGGAAGTTCACGACTTTTGAAATTTTATATTCATGCTCTTCAAACTCTTTCAGCCAATCTATTTCAGAAGTTATACAAGATTTCGGGAAAGTGTTTTCATTGTTTATTAAATATTTCTCTCGCACCAATGTGAGGCTAATGTTTCATTGAATTTTTCTATAAGTGCTTTACTGGGGTTATTTGACAATTATTCTAATTCGAATGAATAATTTGCGTAGTCAGCGCCGTCAATCAGATAATCAAAAATGCTGAGGCATCGACAAAACTTCTTGACATGAGGCAGTTTAAGAGCACTAAGAATTATTATAATGTTTTAGGAAGACACTTTTTTCATGAAACTTAAAATACTGTCCTTTTAGAAGTGTTTTTGTTTGGTATACCTCTTGTAGGATGAATTCGGTTGATCGCGATACCGACTATTTCGAGTGTATTTAACAAGAATAACACAAGTGGGTTCAATGCAATGGCAGTCCATGATTCTTTGGCAGCATGGATTTTGAGATCGCCCTCATTCGATGTGCACGTGAGGAAGTATCTCAATGTAGATTTTATCCATGAGGAGTCTGCGCCTCTTCTTTATTTAGAGACTGCCTTCATCGGATGTATATAAGAGGATGTTTCCTTCTGTACTACTGATCGAAGAGAAGGTGATGACTTCTGAATTTTGAGGTTTCCTTCATTTGATATGTAATTGTTGGAAGTCTTTCAGACCATGAATTACTGGTATTTCTTATTTAAAAAACGTATACTGACATATACTGAGAACATTTCTGGATCTAATATGACAGTCTTCATTCAGAATATTTAATAAGTATTCGTTTGTGTGCATTCGATTTCTCTGATTTTCATAATGGTTCTTAATCTTAGAAGGAAGACTTAATACGATTCTTCCATTTTTCCACTTAGAATTTCAGTGGTTTAGATGGCAATATTTCTTCTGGAATTTATTAAAAATACTTCATGAGAATCATTAAGCGAAAGTCCATTAAGTCCGTAATTTATGCAATTCGTTTGGTAACCAGAATCGTTCACGTCTTCATCTTGTACATTTGTCAATTTTTTTATGATATATGGGTATACAAAAATATCTCTAGATTTTCCAAGATTGGCTTCATGACTTTAATCTAGTTGGAGACTACATCCGTTCTTGATTTTCAGGCGTTTTTCATTTTAAATGTTCAATACGAAAAACTGCAGCAATCGGGTCTGGAGTGGTAAATAAGAAAGATCTTCGCACTTCTATTCTAAGCTGTAGTCTCGATTTTAGATGAAAAATTATTTGGAATACCTTATAAGAAGAATTCCAGGTTTATAAAATATCAGTCCGGTTATTTTCTACTCACACCATACATTATTAAAAACAATAAATTTTAAATGTTTTGCAAATATATATTATCCATTCCTTCAGACTAATTACATCTCAGTTTTTCTACTGCTTCACAAAAAATTTACTTATAATCGCTTTTGAAGGGCAGCGATTTCATCCAATTTTTTAGACAAAAGCTTGAGATCATTGTTTATTTCTTCCATTTTTTTGCACAGTTCACGTGCCTCAGTGTCGGTTGCCTAGAATGAAGAAAATTTAATAAAACATCAAGTTTACACTTACAAAAGTGTGTCAGATATATGTGCTGGAGGGAAATTCGGAAACCTCAAATAATTTTCCTACGATTTATTATTAGCTTTTTCTAAATTTAATTATAAAATACGATTGTATTTTTTCTGAATCATCCCATCTTTCTCTATTTTAAGAAAAAATTGTGAACCAAAACACTTTGCGAATTTGAAATAAATTGCTGATCTTCTGTATATTGCATGCAAGTTATTTACTTGATATTGCGTCTAAATTTAAAATTAAAAGAAATTGTAGCACAGTGGTGGGTTTCCGGGGGCATACAATATTATGCAAAAATATTTGCAATCTGTACCTATTTTAAACCTAATAAAATAATATTAACATTTTATCCCTCTAATTGAGTGATAAAGTTTTAAAAGTGGTAACCTCACGATACGTAGGGTTGTAACAACACCACGAAGCTAACAGAGAATACGCTATACTTCTGGCTCTGCAGTGATGAATGAGGTAATAGATCGTGTTTTTACGCGTGTTGGGTTATCTTTCTATTAGAATTCGCAACAACCAGAACTTGATATAGCTCTGCCGATCTTCGGGGATCATCAACAACAACAGCACAACATAATTTATTTACCTAGTGCGCACCAAACGTTTTGTAAGTTATCACTCAATATATTACAGATTTATATTTCAAAAAGTTAATGTCATTAAATCATTTTTAAAAAATAATTGTACATATGTATATAATAATTTTATATGTGTTTTATATTGGATATTTTAATAATCGAATTTGGTTACTACTATGCCTAACATGTCGTGTGTATTCGTATGAGCCGTCACTAAAAAGTAGAAAATAAAACAAATAAGGTATAATCTTTTATTCATGCGAAAAAATGAAAGCAAAAGTTGAAAATATTTTTTGTGATTATTTTAATAAAAGCGTGGGCGCTTTATATAGCACCTTATATTTTGTGTATATTTTCTTAAACAAATGGAATATTAATAAAAGGTAAAGGCGCCCGCGCTTTTATTCGAACCATGCATTTTATTGTAATCTTAAACATTGTTTTCAACTTTTACGTTCTTTTTTCCGCATGAATAAAAGCTTTTACCTTATTTTTTTATTTATTTGATATCTCAAGAACTCCTGTTTCAAAAAATTACTCAGACGACGAAATTATATTTTTGCGAGTATGGATAAAAATAATTTAAAAATATTAGCACGTTAAAATAAAAATTTATTGACAATAAAAGTGTCATTTTACATTTCTGCAACATAATGCAAAATGGCATGAAAAATTCAAAAGTTCAGTTATTAAAAGAGTTGTTAATTTTGTTTTAACAAAGGCCTTCACCACATTTCCCACAAATGGATATGTCTCTCCTCTGAACTTCGCTAAATTCTGCAGTAATTTAGGGAGCAACCTTGTAAAAATATGTAAGTGTCAACAGAAACTTTGTTTTTAAAAATCACCTCAATTTCACTATATGCTGGAGAATATATAAGCAATTTGTGTAAACAACACTATGACAGTATTGCAACAACAAGTGAAATCGACTTGAAGGGTTTAGTGTGGAAAAGACAGTGCCTTTTGGGTTTGTTCCAGATACCGAGACACCGCTGTGTTGTTTTTCACTACTATTTGCAATGAGTGGGAGAATTCTTTTCTAGATCCTTCCGTTGCTGAAGATTGTTCATGGTAGACAAATCTCAGATCAATATTGACCTCAGGAGAAAGAGGTGATATGTCTTGCTTGGTTTTTCTTAGTGCGAAAGAGTGCGCTTATTTCTAAAGTCTGGTCTCCTTTCCGAGAGGCCGCGGTGACCTAGTGGTAAGGTCTCTGCTTCTGTACAGGAAGGTGCAAGGTTCGAAACCAGATTACACTGATGATCCACCATGTATTTGGCTCTGTTACACCTTAACTCATCCGCAGGGGGCCACAATTCCTCCCGCCTGAGTTGTACGGCAGTTTCGAGAAGGGGTGCCGACTCAGGTGTCGTCCTCGCCATCTAAACGCGGTTCAAAATTACGATGTCCATCCCAAAATAGCCCCTTTTGCTTGAAAAAGGGAAGTTAATATAACTAAACTAAACTTGACTCTTTTAGAACGTGTAAATAGGGATATTTTTTAAAAAAGCTCGTGACATCCGTTCAAAAGAGAGAAACTTTTCCCCGCCTTGCAAGTGGTTCTGGATCACACCAAATCAATTGGGATCAAATGTCCTCCTTCTAATTATCAAAATTAAGAAAGCAACTTCTTGCTCTTTTCGAAACTAAAAGAAACTTATTTAAATCATATAATTAAAATATATTCATTTTTTCCTTACCTTAGTTTCTGATGTATCTGTGCAGGTGGTAACGGAAGGATAATACGTTGACTCATCAGAGCTCCTATCGACAAAAGAATCATACCTGAAATGAAAAAATATTATTTTGTAAGTCGCTGCTCCATGCCAACTACTAAGAGAACTAGTTACGACACTGTTTCAAAGACAAATGAGTGTAATTTTTAATGGAGTGAATTCAGGTGACATAACATCACATCACAGTAACTGCGCGTGTGTTTTAAATGCTGCACTGTAAGATACGACAATATTCGCAAGCACCATATAACTGATTACATATTGCGCAAACTTTATGAGTAGAAAGAATGCATTATTCTTTAGTTTTCAGCTCTTATAAAGCGAATGTGTGAGACTATTGTTGTGCTGAAAAAGTTTTTAAATTTCATTTTTAACCTTCCGTGGAACACATGTAATCTGTGAGATGAAGCACCCATATAATTTGTGCCTAAATGAGGTTTTACGTAGAGAGGGATGGGACCTCCAATAGCTTTCCTGTCTCTCTAACAACTCAAACTAGGGTATGGTGGTTTCTTCTCCAGTGCTCTTTTGAATTACGTGAGGGGCGCGTTAATCTGGTAGATGAGGCGAGCCCAATTCCGTTTGTAATTTTTATTTCAAAATTGAGCAAAATTTTTTTTATATCCCAGCTAAAGTACGTATATCTGTGTCCCAGCCTCTAATTCAATCATTTAATCGTTATTTCTAATATATTGTTTAAAAAATTTCGAATAACTTCAGGCTCTCAACGACAACAATTGTCATTTCGAAGGAACCTTAAGGAAAAACAAACATCAACACCCTCCTAAAATCCTTGATATTTCATTAGATGAAATTTCAAGTAAATACATAAAAAGTTATTTAAAAACACAAATAAACACAAATATATATTTGTATGACCCAATAGTTCAGATTGATATGCTTTACCTTTAACCTAAGAAAAATTTAACATACAATCTCAGTGATGAGTTGCAAATAAACGTGATAGTATTTGTACTGCGCCCGACAGAAAGTTAAGAATCTTAACTTATTAAAAGAAATATGTGAAATTTGTATGAAAAGCTTTAAGCCTGCGTCATGCTGTGAAGCATTTTTTTTCAATGAGTAAACATTTTTTTTAAATCAGAAACTAGCCGTCCTTGGCGACCAGCTTTTTACCCGGGAATATTGGTTGTAATGCATCTCTAATGCAGAGTATATTTAGTGCCCTCAACAAATTCTTTTATATTTTCATTGAGATGCGTATTTAGGTACAGTTATTTTAGAAGCCTTATACCTTTTCAGTTCATTGTGTATATGATTCTCCGTAATCTAAAATTTAATTTCAAGTTGTCTTAAGAAATACCGTGACCTCACTTTCTTATTTCGCATGGAAAATGCACAATTGATTCCAAGAACAAAATTTTTTTACCAATTTTACTTCCTTTGAATGAGCAAGTTAAACAACATGTTGGCTGGATTAAAACATGTGTTAAAAATTGAGGATTATCGAGTATAATCTTTAAGGATAACGGATATACATTTTAACACCTTGGAGGCTTTTGTTAACAGATTTCAGAAAAAAAGTTTGATGAAATGAAAAGAAAAGAAACATTTATATCGGCATTACCAGAGAAAATGGAAAAACTAAATAAAATCTTTATTTCTTAGCTTCTAATCATGCAAAAGAAAGAAGCAATCCAATACATGTATCGCAATATAAAACGCATCGAATTCCCTTGAAAAAATATAAATATTTTGGATATATGCAATCTTTATATGCATGTATGGAAATATTTTTAAAATGTTTTAACAACAAGAAAAAAGTGTACGATATCTTAAATGGCATGTTTGAAAAGATAGTCTTTTAAAATAGTAAAAATTATTTGTATACACAGATAGTTCAGAGAGTTATGCCCCCCCAAAAAATTGGCATAAATATTAATTAAAACTCTAATTGAAATTTCAAGAAATGGTTCCAAAGTTCACCTTTCCAAACTTCAAAGAAAATATGTGGAAATTTAGTAGGAGATATGAAACAATGTAAATTGTTTAACGCCATCAGTGAATACACACGCGCTTTTGTCTCTTTTAAAATTTAATTAATAAAAATTTTAATTCATCTTAGAAAAAACATTTTTTGATATTCACATTAAAACCGTGCAAAGTAGGATTGAGCCAAATTTCGTAGTTCTACATTTAAAGGTTCACCTGCAAAGCACCTTCCGACAGATACTCATTCACGTTGATTGTAAGTAGATATGTAAAAATCTCATTTTGAAAATGTTTTTCAGCATACTTTAAATAAATGCCTTATTTCAAAATTATCTTTAAGGGTTTTTTTCTAATTCTGAAGAACTTGAAATTCACTTGGTATGTTATTGGTATTAATGGAATTTTACTTAATGGTATTAGACTAGAATTGCTATAAGCCGATCTATACATCTGGTTTACAAATTATAATAGAAAAATTGTAATATTTTTCGCACATGCGCAGTTAAAAAATTTTACAAAAAATATTCATATTTACTTCAATGTTCAAATTTTAATACAATGCTTCTCTAATATATTATCATGTATTATACGTGTTTCGTATAATGTAGTTGAAAACACTATATTTTATTTTTTTAAAAATGCGGAAAATTTGTGGATTTTTTTAAGAAAGCTAAAATATTTTTCCAAATATGTCTTATTTTTACCGAAATTTACGCAAGAATTCCACACACACACACGAAAAAAACATTTCGATTGATTATCAGTTTTCTTTAAAATAGGATGAGCCCAAAGCATTTTTTACTTCATCCCTTTCTCTTCAGTCCCCTAAGTGCTCTCGTGATCAAATCCTCAATGTTAAAGGTGACTTACCAAAATTAAACGTCCGATGATTGATAGCAATTGATTGGTTCACAGCATTCATATTTACTAAAAATAACTTTCACATTTCAAATTGTGCTTTGCTTTCGGCCAATTATATGTTAATAATATAAAATTATGAATAAAAATGGTGAAGGATTAAGAAAATGTCATTTCTCTTACTTTTCAAATTCGCATCGATTAATCCAATCCAACACATTTTTCATCATTTCCTTCTCAGAAATCTAAAATCAAATATCGTTTTCATAAAAATAAGTTTATAATTTGAAAACAATTCATTCTCAGAACAAAATAATTGAGATAAATTGTAATTTAACATATCAGATTTAGTCCAAATATACTATATTTATCATTCTAAAATTGAGATCGATGGAATATCTTTGAATTGTACGAAAGCGTCGGCAGTAAAATGCGTTTTTACAGAACACAACGAAGGTCATAATCTACAAAATTGAAACACTACAGAAATGAAGTTCGACACAACTCAAAATATTCATATAAACTATAATTTATTCAAAGTTAGTTTTATTATAGGTACTCAGCAACCATTTACTTCTTTGAATGATTCTGAATGCATAAAAACATTAAGCATTTTCCAATTAAATATTACTAGAAGCATTTTGCTATAATGAAGTTTACTTCACTCTTTTCTTGGTCGAATAGATAATTTCAAAACCATCAGAGATAGGCATATTGTTCCAATTGAAAAAATGCTTTAAATGAGGGGAGGAAATATATTCATGTTTTTTGAGTCAAATATATCTGAAAATGTCACGAATTCTAATTTTTTATGCGGTCCTATCAGTCATATTTAGTAAAATATTTTTTTCACAAACTAACATTTTAATCAAAAAAGTTCCACTCTTCTGCGACTAAAACTGACCGTGTTATTGAGTTTGAACATCGCTGACTTAAGCCACTTTACACCATTTCGAAAGCCGCCTCGAAGACGATCCACCAATCAGTGCGTAACATTTACTCGTCGAGGCCGCTGATTGGTTTAAAATTATAAAATTCAAAGCTCCATAACTTGGTTAGTTTCAGTCGCAGAAGAGTGGAAATTTTTTTGTTTAAAATGTTAGTGTGTGAAGAATATTTTACTTGATATGACTGACAGGACCGGGGGACCGTATAAAAAATTAGAATTCGTAACATTGTCAGAAATATATTTAGTGAGTCTAAAAACATGAAATACAATTCTTCCCCTCAATTAAAGCATTTTCCAATTTGAAATATATGTATATCTCTAAAGATTTTGAAATTAGCTATTAAAACATGATAAGTGTGGACACCCTGTATAATAATAATGATGATGAAAAGAGTTTTTACATGATTTTTCGTAATTCATATAGAAAAAAACATAGTAAGAATAATTTTCTGTACGAGAAGCTGTGTAAGTCATGCCAACAACAATAATTTTTTTATGATGGAAGTGTTCAGTTTGAAAGTGTTATAACTACGCATTAGACCTTCATGGGCGCAATTCGTTTCGATAACGAGTTATTTAAAAATTTATTGTTTTAATTTAAAAATTTGAAATTTCATAAGAATTTACTTAAAAATTATGAAGATAACTTTTTAGTTGAGATATTAGGAGAACGCCCTCAAGTAGGCCTATTTCATTCAGTTCTAAATCCTAATATTTTACTCAAAGTAGTTTAGGGCTGTTTTTAACTCATCTATGAAACTCAGAGCCAGATATTTACTCTTGTAATTTATTAATGGTTTCTTCAATGTCCTTTATCTAAACCAAATATCCTGATAAGTCACATAGGTCTTGGTATTTAGGAGGTGTAATGCAAATGTCCCGAACAACGCTTATCACGTATTTTACTATTTGTTGGTAGAGTATTTCCCAACTGAAGTTGTCAAAAGTTTTCGCAACATCTCTGCTTTTCAAATTGTTTCGAATATACATAGAAAATTCAAATTAAAACTTATACAAGATAAATAATTCACACAATCACTCCTTTATCAAGCTTAGAAACACTACACTAACTCGAAATATATCTTTTAACTTTTCATACGCTGCTGGCTATCTGGTGTGTTACTACACTAACAGCACAAGAGGATCTATATTATTTTTAATATTTCTTGACGATATTATACAGTAATTAGAAAACCGAACAAGGTTGTGAAGATATCGTACAATATCTTCTGCAAATAGGTATTTTAATGAAAATATTCATTCATAGCCATTTTAAAGATTACGTTCTTTGGTTATACATCGTTATTCCTATTTTTGAAGTCATTTATCCCCATCAGTCATTTTCCTTGAAAGCAGGGGGAATAACATCCTTTCCCTCCCTATCATTTTCAAATAAATGTGCATGTGTCTAACCCATAAATCGTTTAAAATAAGAAATGTATGATTAGCACTCAAGATAGTCAATAAAGCCACGTTTGTTTTTAATTTTATAATGAAAATATAATTTTAAAATTTAATTAATGTGAAGTAATATATTATCATAAACAATTTTAAATTATCGCATTTAAATAAATTTGTTTAAATTTGAAATAATGACAGATATTTATTAAAAATCGATTACACGTCTTTTCGTAGCTACGTACTTAATGTGTAGTAATATATTATTATAAAAAAATAAAAATGTTAAAATTAAATAAAATGCTTTAAATTTGTAATTACGAAACATACATATTAAAATTTTATTTACACGTCTTTTCACAGATACGTCTAGACTGTGTAGTAATATATTATCATAAAAAATCAAAATTTTAACATTTAAATAAATTGCTTTAAATTTGTAATTATGAAACATACATATTAAAATCATTTACACGTCGTTTCATAGATACGTCCATACAGTGTTGTAATATTTTATCATACAAAATTATTATATTTAAATAAATTGATTTAAATTTCTAATAATGACAGATGTTTATTAAAATTTCATTCACGTCTTTTTATTTACCAGTTCCTTGAAAGGCAAGCAATTTACGAAACTATTGTTTAATAATGTTTAGTACATCGATATTAGCGCCGAATAACGCCTCTCACACTTTATTAGCTATTTCATACATTTGGCAATTCTTATGAAAATTTTAAAAAAATGTTTAGATATTGAAATTTTCGCAGTGTCTGAAATCAATTATTTCGCAGTGTTCTGAAAAAGTTCTAAAATTATTCGAACATTTACCATTCGGTTTATGTAATCTTCTTCAGAATCCACAGTAGGATTTTCTCCATAAGGAGGTACAGTATCATCATCATCATCAAATGTAATGCAGCAAATCTGCCATCTGGAAAATAAATGAGTTTTATTCTACTACCCTTACAAGAGATGGTTTATTAACGAGTATTTATAAAAGACATAAAATAACAAAACATTAAAAGAAATTCATTTTAAAAATCTTAAGTATAATTAACATGGATTTTCCAAAACTGATGATATCGTACTTGTGTGTGTGAGAGACGAAGTTTTCCATTTTTTTCTTGCGTTTCCATTTCTCATTCTTCTTTCTAAACCATTTATTAAATTAAATTTATCTTTACATTCATAGGCTTTACTCACTTTAAAAAATCTAAAGGCTGACTAAATTCAAACCTTTCAAGATTATTCTTATTTTTCGAAGATTATTCTGCTTTCTACGCCATTTATTAGGCTACAACTTTGCTTTATATTGGATGGTGGGTTGTTAATTAAGAAACGTTAATGCAAGGTAGGTACCCAAAAGTTAAAAGTTAGATTAATATGTATAAATTATTAAATCAATACTGGGTGCTGAAATATAAAACACAATAATATGCAATTCTAGCTACACTCATATAAATCACCTACCTTTGCAGATCTGAAAAACTTGGCCGCTAAATTATTTTGCTGAAAACACAGTTAGTACGTTGCAAATTGTGAGATCAAATTAGAGAAATTGAAACAAAATCAAGTTTTTAATTTTAAATATTTTTTTATTAATAAATGATTAAATTAAGTATTACTGCCATATTATGAATTAATAGTAATTTGGATGCACATAACAATCAATATAAAAATACAAATAAATGATAAATGTAGCTACACATTAATATGAAAAGAACATTGCCGACTTTGAAAATTACACAATATACTGAAAATGAAAAATTGGAGTAAACGAGAGCTCTCACGCATTTCGTTATTTTTTGTGGTTGTCAGGCTTTTGATAAATCAGACACTCTTGAAACACTTTGTTGAAGAAACAGATTACACCGCCATTCCAATCACCAATATTACAGAAGACTCTCCTTGATTACTCTCATAATTGAAAAATGCAGAAATAAACTGCCACACATATCACCAACAGTTTAGTGATAACTTTTTATAACTTCACTGATGAAGGTGCGGATTTTACCGCCTTGTCATTCACTATCTGTGATCTAAATGCAGTTTCTACATTATAAACCAACATACTTTCTTTCTGCGGTAACCCAGAACATTGGATATTAGGTCATAACTGTCATCATTCAATACAGACGAGAAAATCAAACGCTGGTCTTGAAAATTCGTCCGCACAACGAACAACACCACATTTTAAAAAATATTATTGAAATCACAGTCTTTTTTATTTTACTTCATCTCCTCTTACGTGATCATTTCTAAATAAAATCTTCAGAACGCCTGAGAGGCCGAGAACCGAAGGAATCTAATCCCAACAGTCTCGAGAACCTCCAGACGTGCGTCAGTTACTTTCAGTGTAAAAAGGCAATATAATTCAGACAAAGGAAAATGCTTCCAAAGAGAGACGCCAAAGCCTAATAACATATAAATTCATCCGCAACAAGATGGTTAGTAAATAGACTCGTTGAAAAATTTTGATTTATAAATTAATAAAGTTGAAACATTAATGGAAAAGACATCAAAAGTTAAGACAATTAATATTTAAGTCGAATACAAAGTAAATAATTAAGGAAAATTTAGATATTTAATGAAACTGCTAAAAATTACCGTTTGAATTTCAGAAGTTCCCAGAAATGCCACACGAGATGAAAGAAACTTTGGTGGCCAAGATTTAAATAATTAAAAATACTGATAAAACCGAAAAATGACGTAGATGCAATTTTTGCAATCTAACACTTTATTTCTAAAAGATTTCCACTCAGAGGCTATACTAGTTCTAAGAAAACTAAAGTTAAACTGAATTCAACCCTTTCGATACGAGTTTTTTTATCAACGCTATTTCTTCTTTCTATGCCATTTAATATATTCAACTTTTCTTTCATTATAAAAGATTTCCGTTCAACCCTTTAGAGACTAGTTTTTTTCCAACGTTTTTTTGTGCTTTGTGCGCCATTTGTTAGGCTCAACTTTTCTTCCATTCTAAAAGTTTTCCACTCAAAGGCTATACTCACTCTAAGAAACCTAAAGTTAAACTGAATTCAACCCTTTCGATACGAGTTTTTTTATCAACTCTATTTCTTCTTTCTATGTCATTTAATATGTTCAACTTTTCTTTCATTATAAAAGATTTCCGTTCAACCCTTTAGAGACTAGTTTTTTTCCAACGTTTTTTTGTGCTTTCTGCGCCATTTGTTAGGCTCAACTTTTCTTCCATTCTAAAAGTTTTCCACTCAAAGGCTATACTCACTCTAAGAAATCTAAAGTTAAACTGAATTCAATCTTTTCGAGAGGAGTGTTTTTCAACATCTAAACAATTTGAGTAGCACCATTTACGAATAGGGCACAATAAACTGCAAAAACGAAGGTAATTTATTTTTAGGAAAAATATGTCCTCCGGTTTAGGACCCTGAGACCAGACACTAACCGAATTCCCGTAGAACTGAATAGTGAATGTCTTGCTTAAAACAACATTTCATATCTCAAGCTTCCTTTCCATGCAAAGTTACAGTTCTTGAGATTCCGATCTTGCTTAATAACAATTTCCTGCTTAATAAAAATTTTACATATTACTTATTCCCTTCTTAATAACAACAATACATATTAATTATTCCCTGCTTAATAACAACACTGCATGTTACTTATCCTCTGCTTAATAACAACATTACATATCTCAAGCTTCCTTTCTATGCAAAGTTACAGTTGTTGAGATTCCGACCTTTGTTCACCCTTATTGAATTTATGGGTTTTTCGCAAATAAGAATTTCGGAAAAGTGCTTCAGAAAATTCAGAAAACATAAATCAATTTTCAATACCTCAGAAAACCAATCCTCAATCATTGCGTTTGTAAAACAAACTAAGTAGTAAAAATGTGTAGAAAAAACATTCTAATATGCAAAGTTCATATACAGAAAGTTAATTATTTAAAAACGTTTCTTGTCATTCTCAAATTTTTTGCGAAAGCGACTTAGTGAAAAAAATTTAGAAATCATGTACATGTAAATTTAACAATATGTAAATGAGATTTTTCGAATGTCTTTTTATTATTCATATAGAAAAAACACAGCAAGAAATTTTTCTGAACTGCAAGCTATAAAAGTCATGGCCTATACAAAGATTATTTTCTGCTAGAATGCAGTTTTACGTTTTGCATTTGCATGCATTTTTCTTAAATAAAAAATTGGAAATGTGCTTACTGTAATGCGGTAAACATAAATCAGATCTGTATACCTCACAAAAGTCTATCTTCAATCAGTGGGTTTTTAAATGAAAATCATATATTATAAACATGTAGAATTTGTTTTATATGCACGGATCAAGAAAGTTAACAATAAGCAAATGAAACGTAAACATGATCCAAAGAAAAACAGTGAGAAAAAAGAAATATAAATACATTACATTTTATTCTTGAGCCACTTCCTGCCAAAACGTTTCATTTCAGCACACCAGATCAACGTAAATACTCAAAAATGAGTTTTAGAAATCTCAAAATATATTCGCATCTAAAGTATTCGCACGTTAGAGACGGAAATATAAAAATCACTAATGAATTAATATTAGAAACATCTCCTTTCTTTGTTATAGCTAACAATTGCGAATTCCAACAGTGAACATGATTCTGAACAGAGTAACAAGCTTAAGATTAAAAGCTGCATTTGTTACCAACAATTAGAGAAATATATAGAGAAATAAATTTACATTATTGAGATAGATAGATATATTTATTTGTTTTTGTTGTCTATTACGTCATCAGTATTTTTTCACAATTTTGTAGGAATAAAAGTTCAGAATTTTAGTCCGAAATTTTCTAAACTATTTCAGAGAAATAGCAATAATTACAGCGGAAGTTGGCTAACTCTAAGCTTATGGATCAAGACAGAAAATTCAATTTATCCAAATTATCGAATAAATGAAATCTGGGTCTAAGAATGAAAACAGTAATAGCAGACGACAATTTTTTAAATAAAAATGTCTGTAATGATTTATTTTTAATATGTAACAGTTTAAATAAATAATATTTAATTGGATAGTAAAGTGCGAGAAACGTTAACTAATAACGCAATAATAATTATAATTAAATTATAAATTATTTTTAAAGGATATATTTCAATAAATAAATAATTCTAATGAAAAACGGTATGCATCACTTTGAATACAAAAATTGTACAATAAATCCTTTTTTTAAACCCGTAAACTTCACATGTAACGCATTCAGTTTTATTTTTCTTAAATGCTGTTTTAATTCAACACCTACATTGAACGGCTGTTTAGCCTCGAATGAGTTCAGGGCCTTAAGAATGATTTACCTACAATCCTTGAAAACATAAGATAAGGGACATATTTAACTGAACTACAAAAATTCACTAATAAAGACATTATATATATTTTTTTAAATTTTTAACATTGAATTAATCAAACTTAATTTTAATCATTAACTTTAAATAGTTTCTTTTATACGTATTTGGTGTGATTTCATTTTATTCGAGATTAATAAAAATTAATGATCGTATGGGATGAATTTATCAAAAGAGTATACTTACTGTGAACGAAACATTCTATGTTGCACTAATGAATAAAGATTAATATTTAAATGAACTACATTATACATTATTGAAAAATAGAAAAGACGAGTGACCAGAGTGTAAAATGCTTAAATATAGGAGTAGCGTATTAAAAAAATAATTTCCAAGCAAAGTGACAATAACTTCATTTTGTTTTTCTGAATTACCTTGTCTATATAATACAACTTGTTCATAAAGTATTAAATAGATTTCAAAAATTAGTAAATAAAGCTAATAAAATTAAAACTTTGTTTCCGATTAATGAGGGAGAAAAAAATATGTTTTTTTAGATATGTGGCATACATATACGGCATACTAAATTTGCTACAGCGTGAGATTTCAACGGAAAAGCTAACGATCAGGGGAAGCCGGTGCGTGTATTCTGGCTCAATTTTTAGGTTTTTCTTGAATATCTAGAAAACTATTCTGTTTTTGAATTACAATTGATTTAAACAATTAAAGAGAATAAAATTCTCCACAAATACATGGTTTTGTTTTCTTCTATCTATAATAATTTAGCAGATAATGGCTCTCAAATTTGGGAGATGTCCAATAATTTACGACCACCCAGACCATTTTAACGTCATGTTACCTGTCTGAAAAAAGACAACTTTTTAAATTGCACTCTCATTAAAAAAACATTATTGTAACATTATCAGTTTTGTTTTTATTTTTTGAAATGTGTCCAATAATTTATGACAACCCTATAGCATACAGGGTGTCCACACTTATCGTGGTCCAATAGATAATTTCTAAACCGTTGGAGATAGGCATATAGTTGCAATTGGAAAAATGCTTTAAATGAAGGGAAAAATTATAATATATATTTTTGAGTCAATAAATATATCTCAGAAAGAAATACGAATTCTAACTTTTTATACGGTCCCCCGGTCCTTTCAGACATATTTAATAAAATATTTTTGACATTCTAACAGTTTAAACAAAAAAAGGCCCACTCTTCAGCGACTAAGACTGAGCTAGTTCTGGAGCTTCGAATTTCATGATTTTTAAGTAAGTAAGCGGCCTAGGCCAGTAAGCGGCCTAGTTGAACAAATGTTGTACATTGATTGGTGGATGGTCTTCAAGATGGCTATTGAAATGGTGGAAAGTGGTTTAAGTCAGCGATTTTCAAAGTTACATAACTCGGTCAGTTTTAGTCGCAAAAGAGTGGGACTTTTTTTGTTTAAAATATTAGAGTATCAAAAATATTTTAATAAATGTGACTGATAGGATCGGAGGAACGTACAAAAGTTAGAATTCGTAATTTTTTCAGGAATATATTTATTCATTCAAAAACATATATTAAAATTTTTCCCTTCATTTAAAACATTTTTCCAATTGGAGCTTTTCGTCTATCTCTAACGGTTTATAAATTAGCTATTGGACCACGATAAGTGTGGGCACCTTGTATATAGCATATCATTGTCGTTAACGCTTAAGCTAAAGCAGTTAGAACACGAAATATTAACTTTTTATAGGCGTTTAGAATTAATTCAATCGATTTAACTGAGTTTACTGTCCTGTGATGACTTAGATAGCCTAGTTCTAGATTTCAGTTCAGAATAGGAGGTTTATGGATCATTCAGAAAATATCGCCGTCGTTCATGCAGGAATCACGAAGTCCAAAACTATAGTCTAGAGATACGGTTAGTTTAAACTTAATTAAATTTGAGTCGCTGTGATAAATAGTAAAAATTACTTTTCAGATTTCTAGTTTATACCGTTGATTTACTGATGTTCAGATAACATGTTTATATCAAGAAATAATTATTTGAAAATTCTAATTCGCTGCAGTAGTTTGTCAAAATTTTTTTGAGGTCATAGAGACTTTTGCCAGAACGACAGAGATTTATATTTATTTTTTTATTCCTGTATTTTTATTATGCATTTTTTATGAATGTTTGTTTGAAGTAATACGCAGTTGACTTTCCTTCCTTCTCCTCATTTAATATTCAACAAATTACAAGCAATTGCGATAATGCCATACGTACGATGATGTTATGATGCAATACGTCACTGCGTGACGTCACATGTATCCCATGATTCCATTAATGTACTTTGTCACGGAGATGATGAACTTGTAAACGACTGTATGTCTGTGTCGTTATAATTGTCTTACGTCTATGTGTTTAAAAATAAACTATGATTACTTCAACATATACTTCTCATCTCTCCCTACTACACTATGCTAATTCCCCCTTCAATGGTTATGAGAACCATGCAATCTTTACAAGGCAATGTTAACTTTATTCAAAGTTGAACGTGAAACGAAACTGAGCATTTCGATTAATCTACGAAGTTGCAAAGGCAATGAGCGCTGAGTCTGCATTTATCAACGAAAGATCTTGGCAAGTAATATCGCTATAGAAAAACTTTCAAAAGACAATTGCGACAACTGGGAATTACAAATTGAAGCTGTTTTGGTAAAAAACGAATATTGCAACTTTGCCACCGGAGCTGAACGAAAACCAGAAGTCGCTGGGTAAGCGGATAATGCAACAGCCGTTGGGAAATGGATAACCGACGACCAAAAAGCGAAAGCTGACATCCTTTGGAATTAAGCCAAATCAAAAACTCCAAAACTTGACACAAACTGTTGTCTAAACTGCAAAACATTTACGAGTCAGAAGGATCAGCGCAAAAAGCAACGCTCCTGAAAAACATCTGTTTACAAAAATTGCTGACGCAAAAAATATATCGTACCTCATGGGTTCGTAGATCGACGAGGGGATAGATAAATGAATAGTGTATAGACATTTTATTGGACATACAAATACTGCTTTCTTATTGAAAATCCAAGATACCTGGGGAAAATTTGATATATTGAAATTTTCAATGAATGGAAGCTCAATATATGGGTCTCCACAGTATTATTTCTTTCAATCTCTATTTATACTTAATAACAACATTTCATTTCTCTTGTTCCATTTCCATGCAAAGCATAGTTCTTGAAAATGCGTAGTTTTTAGGTTCCCATATATACGTTCTTCATAAATTAAAAATTATTAAAAGTACTATCTAGAATTCTGAAAACGGAAATCAGTTGTGTACTTCACAAAAACGAATTCTCAATCAGTGGGTTTGAAAATGAGATAATAAAAGAGAATGTGTGTCTGTTTGTCTGTGTGTTGGCACTCTACATATCAAACCGCTGGATCTAGAGATATGAAATTTGACTCAAACATAATTTGGAGCGTGTAAATGTGCACCTCATGCCACTTTTTGAAAAATTTAATAAGAATTTTAATTAATTAAAAATTAAGCAAAATTTTGCCATTTTTCATTACGAACTTGCTGAAATATTACAGCACAAAATCATTTTCACAGCATCTGAAAGTCCAAAAATTACATTTCCAATGATTTCAATTAAGTTACAGTACAATGTTTTTTGAATTTTAATAAATTTTTAAAAGTATTTTTGGTGTAATTTACAACAATACTTTTCATCGTTGCAACGCAACTCAAACCGCTTTCATTGTTTAAACATATATTTAATTGCATATTTCTCTTCCATTGTTGTAATCTGATATGACGACTAAATATATTTTGTTTACAAATTTTATTTCATCAAAATGTTGTGATATCTGTAAACTAAACTCTCTCAGATATTGCTTTGCTTACATTAAGAAATATGTCCATAAAGTTGAATGTTCATAGTAGCTATGTTTTCGTTCTTTTCTCAGAATGTTTTAATCCAGCTAACATCCTCTGGTCATAAAATGAGCTGCGTCATTTTAATGTTATAATCAAATGCATATTTTGCAAGAGGAATAAGAAAGTGAAGTATTGCCGAAAACATGGAATTAGAGGTTTCATGACATCGTGAGTTATTAGGAACATCTATGTAGATAATGAACAGAAGAGGTTCGAGGTTACTAATAGAACATGGATAAAACAGCTACCACAATCTGAAGTTTAAAATTGCATTGTAAGGGAACCATGAATACAAAATAATACCAAGAGACTGATTCTGAGGTGGAGGACATTCCAGTTCAAGAAGGTAATAGCGACTCAAACCCATTACACAAATTTGTGTATCGTCCATCCGTTCAACCTCTAATCTTGTTATACAACAAAAAAATGGATAATAGATATACTAAACAAAAATTAAAAAAGAAAGAAACGTATAGATAAGAAACAGCAGATTTAAACATAAACGATGACAGTACATCTTTTAGCTTACTAACGCAACAGCCTCAAGTGATTGCATCAACAGAAGTTTAAAACGATAGTATTTAAAACACATAAAAATTAATTTAGAAAGTAAAAAATGTTCAAAAAGGAAGAAATGAATGAGAAGTGGAATGGCGGACTTTATCGAAGACCACTCGCCATACAGATTCCAAATTATACAAGATTTTCTGTCAAGGGTAAGATTATATATCAAAAGTATACCCTTTGGAGCCTGAATCCTGTCCAATATCAATATGAGAAACATTCTGAAAGATCAAGATGCAAAATCCTTACTGTATAATCAAAAGATACTGGAGAGTGTGTTAAATTCAACACTCTCTGCCGAATTTTTAGATGTAAAACAAGCGACGCCAAAGACACAGGAAGCAAAAAAGAATTAGAAGCTAGCACCTAGCTCCATCTCTGAAGAAAAATTCTAACTTATTAATCAGAATATAAAAACTTATATTTAGACAGTTATAACAAACAAAATCAGAAAAAACATTAATATATATTAATTAGAAATATTTTTCATACTCCTTTTTAAAAAACTATCTAAAAAACTTCTTTCTAAAAAAGTAACAAAAAAACGAAGCTGTGCATAATTAAATAAAATTAGAGTTGGAAAAAATGGGCTAGTGCATGAAGTACGTTAGTTTTATCTGAGTGGTCTAAAAGGTTACCTGACCGCAAAGGGTTAAAAAAATAATTTTTAACTTTAAATTTTGATAGACATTTAACACAAGTTGTTTAATGAGCTTTACACATGTACTGCTTATAGTATACATTAACGCCCTTATTGGCGTCAAGAAACTGTCCGTGTAACGCAACATCTAATATAAGTTGTCGGTGCCAACTAAACTATACCTTCTTATAAATCATGCAAAATCTGGATTCTATTTCAACATTATAATGGTTCGACAACCATAATCATTTTGCTTACTGGATACATTTCCTAATATATTTACTATCTTAGAAGAGTTTGCTTACATATTTCAGAGAAAAATTGGTGAAATAAAGAAAAGGAGAGAAATTCCATTAAGGGAAATTGAAACCCTAAGTCTGAAAATGTTAAATTGGCCACTTCCATGTACCTTTTCTTAAAATCTTTTATACATTCACGTTTGAAATTTTTTGTAAAAGTAAAATACATTTTTCTCATTATACTAAAATGATTTTTTTTAATCCAAAATTTATTTTTTACAAATTTTTTTGTGTCAAATCAAAAAATGTTAAATTGGCCACTTCCATGTACCTTTCCTCAAAATCTGTTATAGATACATAATTTTTTATAGATGTGAAGTTCACCTTTCTTTTTATACTGAAATGAGCTTCTGGTTAATTTTTAATATTTAATAAATTTATAAAATATTTAATTACACATAGTGAAATGTTAACATATATTGACACAAAAAAATGTAAAAATTAAAGTTTTGAGATTTTTTTAAGAACCTCATTTTAGTATAATGAGAGAGGTGTACTTTACTTGTATAAGAAATTTCAAACATGAATCTATAACAGATCAGAGTTTGAGAAAAATTCAGCGAAGTAACAGGGTTAGAGTTAACGGACTTTCCAAAGTTTCTAACTCCCCTTATGATATTACCTTTGCATTCAACAATGGAAATTAGAAAGGTAATTAAATATTAGTTTTAAGAAAAAAATGGTTTTGAATTTCATTTCAACAATGAAAACATCGTGTTAAATTATGGCAAAAAAATTTTAAACATCATTTAAGATCGGAGAAAAAATATTACCGCAACTTAATATAATTCGAAAATTAATTTTCAGAAATTTTAGACGATGCAAAAATCAAATGTGTGGCATAGTAATTGCTTAAGTTATCAAAAAAAGCAACAAAATTTTGTTTATTAAGTAACTAATTAAATATTTATTTAAAATTTCTGAAGAAAAAACGGCTAGGAGATGTTCATCCACACAGATGTTCATCCACACCCTCCAAAGTATGTTTAGACAACATTTCTTATTTCTAGGTCCAGCGGTATCTCCAGTAGAGAGCCAACACTCATTCTCCTTTATTATTAGTAGAGATTAGAAAATAAGTTGTGGATAATATATAATTAAAGAAAATGCCGGATTACATATATCTAGTCTGTAGCGTTTATGAGTTATCGTGTTTCATGGCATTTATACACTTAAATTAGTTTATTGTGGGACAATTTGTGCTTCTCTAAGGACGGGCAGAATTTACGTGGACGGATTTGCTCCAGAAATCGATAAAAAGTCTATGATTTTATTCTACAGGCCACACATCGAATTTTAGTCGTCTATCTTGTTTGATTTTTGAGTTATCGAGTCTACAGACGAACGGGAAGTCAATATTTCCCAAAATGTGTTTTTCGGACTCTGGGAGGTCTAAGACGTGGACATTCACCAAAATCTGCAGGAATTACAACACTTTCACTATGTATACTTCGTAGGGGAGAGACGCTTAATTTGGACTGGCGTCACGACTTCAATTCTAGTAAATACTAGAAGCACATGTGCTGGTTTCGAAAAAGGAAAATAGCTTCCCCAAACTCTGCGAATAGTTCTTGAATGGCGGTTTTTCTCCCGGGAGGTTATAAGGATGTATTTGCAGCTCTCTCTTATTCGCTATGACTGAGTTTCTGAACGTGTATTGCTATCTGATCAAATTCGCGTGTTTAAGTCATATACCTCTATCCTATCCTATTGGTATGTCGGGAATATAATTTAAATATTTTAGACATAATTTAAAATTTTCTCTTCATCTACTTTTATCAAAATATGCAAGATACGACTTCGAAAAAATATGTTCATGTGTCATCTCATCCACTTCTTATCAAGGAATTGATATAAGTAAATATGGTAATAAACGAATGTGTGTCAAATCACTCTCAAACATGAGTTGACTCCATGCAATATATTTTTATAACTTACAGGAGAACACCTGGAATCTGAACCCCAGGAAACCGAAAAATGGGGGAAAAATAACAATTACGAAACAGAAACAAAGCTAATTTTTATCTCTTATGTTTATTAAAAGAAGTATTCAAATTAGTCTTTAAGAACCTTATAGGTCTTTAAGATACCCCTTTTTGGTCATCAAGAAACAAACTCACGAACAAACTTTAGGAACAAACTCAGGTATCTTCTTGTCACCCTCAAACTGCTACCGCTTGTTTTTTATGTACACCTTCACAGAGAACCCAGAGTCAATACTCTACTACATTTGGTATATGAAGATTATTTTAATGAACTTCCTGGATAATCAGCATTCCCTGGAATCCGAACAAAGGTCAGCCCAAATTAATTCGAATTGCCTGGGTTCTACTGTAATTTATAACCAGAAATATTCGGACAATTATATTCGAACAATCCTAAATTTACACTAAGAAATGAATTTTATGTCTTGATTACAATAATCATTACCAATCATCATCAGAAGCTACTGACTATATCCAGTCATTCAGTTTTCAAGGTAATTACAAAAAACTTTCAAATTGGTTGAGTTTTGGTTTGGGGTTTAATTATGGGTATTTGCAATTCATGAAAAAATTTAAAATTTTTCGAGTGAAAGCACTTATGTCTACAGAAATATTTTAGAAGTTGCAAGTTTCGACCGATATTTATCCTGCAATCTATTAGTGGTATCTATTAGTGGGTTTTAGATATGAAATGAAACTACTACTTACAAAGCCTGGCGGATTCGCTTGAGAATCTTCGGTGCCATCATGAAGGCTCTAATTGCCTTTTGGTAATATCCGACAAAGCAAGTCAAAAAATAGACAGTTTCAGAAAATCACAAATTAAGCGCAGTGAAAGTAGTTAACAATTCGAAAACTTTTCACCAAATGTGAAGAATCATTGTTATTCATGACTGATATGCATTGTGTATATATTGTTGTAATTAATACTTATTGATATATTGTTTCGATTGTTGGCTGTTCGTTTCATCTTTATTAGCGATACTTGGATGCATTGTTGCAACAAATTTTACTTAAAAGTCTATCGTTTTGGTGAACAATAACTTGTATTGTTTCAGTTGGTAGTGTTTCTTGTTTAGCAACAATCTTAAATGCATTGTTGAAACAAATTTCACCTTTTTTTTTTTTCTAAATTATTCCCCTACGGGAATAATTTAGAAAATTTACTAAAAAAATAAATTTCGGAGTAATGATTAATGAATGGATATTTTTATAGCTTAAGGACCAAAATGAGGCCGACCTGCACCATGCAGCTATCAGTTTAACTCAGAAAACAGATATGTAGACAAATTTCCAGACACAAACACATCAGTAAAAAGTAAAAAAATAGATTACAAAATTCCATCTTTACAAACATGAAACATGTTAAGTTAAATAAAAGTATATAAAATGATCGATCATGAAGGGAAGAGAGACAGGGTAGTTTATGGGGGAAATAAATGCTAATTATTTGGATAGAGCAACTTTAGAATCCCAAAAGAATTATAAAAATTCTGCTGGTAAAGAATTTGTGTACCATGCTTAGGATAAAGGATATTCTTGCATAATTTACATTTGAAGTTCTAAATTTTTTTTTCTCTCTAGTTATCAAAATTTGAAAAATGTTTAGAAAGCTAGGTTTAAAAAAATTATCCTTGAACTGTGTTACAAGAAAGTTAAAAGAAAATATGGCTGATTTAATGACTATAATATTTTTCATGATTGAAACTGAATTTTTTTCACTCTTTAATATTAAAATAATCTGAAGCGAACGTTGAAAGTTATGCAAACAATACTAATTTTTAAACGACATATTAAGCGATATTTATAGAACTAAAAATATATTTTTTCTTTACTTTCAGTGCATTTTTCTGTAACTGGAGCAAAGAGATGTTTAGTCTCATAACTCAAGCAATAAATTTTTCGCTCTTGCTAAAGAAATGTCAATCCAATAATATAACAAAACATCAACTTCTCACACATGTTTAGTTTCCCCAGTATGTGTAGCAATATCACTTTATGAAAGTGAATTTTTGCTCTTCTCGAAACAACAATATCACAATTCTCATCCATATTATGATTAATGGTTCGTTAGGAGATACATTTCCCTGCAAAGGTATATCCTGTGATCTTTTGAATACAACAGAAAAGATAACCCGATCCATCTTAAACAGTCAGCACTGCGTAAATTAAATCCTAGAGTAACTTTGTGTGATAAACAAGTAGCTGATTGTATCAAAAGAAAATCTCATTTGCTATTAAAACTATGTTATATTGCAATAAGGCAAAATGAAATGTAACAAATGAAAAATATTATTTTAAACTTCCGAAAATAACGCAGAGCATTCTAAATGGTTAGGTATTTTTAAGTAGAAACGTAATATACTGGTGAAATAAGTCCAGTTTTTTGAGGCTCATGAAATCTGTACTATTTTGCAAATAACTCTTCGTTATTTTCCTTAATATATTCCATTTATTCCTTTATTCGTTAATAGTACAGGGGATAGACGAACCTTGATGGTATATCTAGACGTAATAATCTTGAATATGAAATATAAATTGTCGAAATCTGTCTGGTAGTTGTGGCTTGTGAATTGTCGGAATGTTTTTCCCCATTGGGAGAATGTACGGTGGAGAAAGGGTTGATATATTTCGTTCGAAAATTGAGGGTGTTGGGGATACAAGATCCTTGATGACATATCTAGAAGTCATGATCTTTCAAATGAAAAATAAATTGTCGAAGTCGGTTGAGTGACTGAGGCTGGCGGACTCGATGAAGGTTTCTACCAAATTATTAAACCTTGTATAAATACTTCAGCACCAACCACCTGACGGATTTCGACAATTTGTTTTTTAATTGAAGTGATATGAAGTCTAAATATGTTATCAAGTTATGCCTGCCCCATCACCCCATATTTTTTAACAAAATCGTAAAAACCTATAAAAATGTAGAGAAGTGTTTTTTCGATTTCGTTCCAAAATGGGGTGTGGTGTGGAGCAGGTGGCCTTGATGACGTATTTGGAAGTCATAACCTTTCCTTTAAAAAAAATTGGCGAAATCCTTCGGGTGGTTGAGGCTGGAGTATTTCTACAATTTTTCCCCAACAGACAATGTACAGAGGAAAAGAGTTTTTTCGATTTCGTTCGAAAACGGGGATGGTAAGATGCAGGCGACACTTGATGACATATCTAGACGTTATAACCTATGAAATGAAAGAAAATGTCGAAATAGGTCGAGTGGTTGAGGCTGATGGACTCGATGAAGGTTTTTCACCAAATTATTTTAAATATATAAATGACCAATCAAGATCGTAAAAGTGGATAAATGATGAGAATTTTTCACATTAACCGATTCTTAACCATAATTAGCAATGAAGTTAGGTCAATGTGATTATTTTCAAAGGAGTAGCTTTCGTGTCCTCTAAAGTTGGACTTAAAATATAAAAATGTAATTTTATTGAAATGTGTTGAAATATAATTTTCAATTTTATATTTCTCAGATTGCGTAATTGAGTGATTTTTATTGATTTATAAATTTAAAAAAAATCGTTTGAATGGAATTTTATGAAGTTTCTCGTTCATATTTGGAATTCTTCGTATTATTCTTTTTTTTATTCAATCTAGAGCGTTTCTTATCGATTGCCAATATTAGAACTGAGTAAATATATTAATTCTTTATTATTCTTTGTTCCAAAAAGCATTTTCCCATAGTAGCTTCGCTATTAGGGGTAAATGCTTTACATTCTTTTATAAACCTGAATTGTTCTCTAATTTTTTCAATATTCTAACATTGAATGAGCTATCGGAGGTACTAGGTCCCGGCTCCCACTTGTAGTTAAGCCATTGGATGTTTCCTTGAAAGTTAACAAAATTTGCCTGGTGTTTATTTCAGATGCCTCAGGCATCGCGGGCACATTTTATCCTTCCTCAATTGCGTAAATAAAAAATGCAGATTCCTTACATTCAATGATCTGTTGAAGTTATTAGGTTCGGGCTTCCGCTGCTAGAGAAGCCCTAGAATGGGATTTTCCTTTTGAAGTCAAAAAAATTTGCCATGTGTCCATTCCGGATGCAGGAAGCATTTCGAGCACAATCTCTTTTGCTTCATTTCAATAATTAAAAAACGCAGATCCCTTACATTCAATGAGCTAGCGAAGCTACTAGGTTCCGGCTACCGCTGTTGGCGAAGTGATAGGATTTTTTTAAGTTAAAAATCTACCTTGAGTCCGTTTTAGTTGGCGCAGAACTCACGAGCGTGATTGAAATTTTAAATTTGAAACTGGAGAAATGTGCAAAGACAATCCACAAATACTTTGGTTTCGAAACAATAACTTTAAGCGATTAAGCTTTGCCTGTAATAAATAATAAACAATAAAGTTTTCTTAATGAATTACATTTAGCAATGAAGTTTGGTCAATGAGATCACATGTCAATATAATTAATCACATCGACCAAACTTCTTTTATAATACTGCATAATAACCGGTTAATGTGATAAATTCTCATAAATTATCCACTTCAAACGTCTTACTTGGTTGTATACTCACCGGTAATTATGCATAGCAACTGATTATCCACATTAACAATAACATATATGCTTAATTAAAATCTCCGGAAATTTTCATAGTAATAGAATCTTTGATTGCAAGCTGGAATGCAATTCTACTTACCTGTAATGTAAGAAAAGGTTATGCATTTTATCACATTTGATACATTTTAACTCATACTTGCGTTTCTATTAACGCATTATTTTCCTATAAACTTTAGCAACGCTCTTATAAAAGACCAAAACCAATTATTCCTTTCCAAAATGAATAACAGCATGAAATCCATTTTGTGTCACGCTGAAAAAAATGCAGTTCATATACTGTAGTCATTCTGACTAATTGACTAGGCAATCGTTTGCGACACAGATGGAATCGACAAATTCGTGCAATTTATTTTATATTGCAGGAGTGCTGCGTGACATATTTGACTCAAACATAGTCATAAATGATTCAGTCTTTAATAATCTCTACTGTAAGGAGTTATCCTTTGCGGGTAAATAACAATCATGTACTCTAATGAAGTCGTGTTTAATATTTCCCCAACAGGGTAGTGCTTTAATATTTGTGGTACAATGAAGGGAAACAAATTGTTCGTAAACTGATTTGGTTCTGGTACACTGTTTCTGAGGACTAGAATATAAGGTGCACCCAAATGAAAGGAGACCTTAGAGGTATCGGCGTTGTATCAAATCCCAGTGAATAAATGTGCTAGCCGATAGATGGCGTTGTGGTATTCCCAGTTGTTCCCGCGCAGTTAAATGCTTCGCATCAATATCCTCATTTCTCGAGAGTTGTTTCCGCAGCTCATTGCATGATGGATTCCTCCAGATCAGCACAAACAGCAATTATCCAATTTCTTCGCGCCGATGGGGGGAGCATGCTTCACAAATTTATCGTAGGATAAAAGAGGTGTACGGAGAGCATTGCCTCGCATGGTGCACTATATTCCGGTGGTGTCAGCGTTATGAAGCGGGACGCGTAAACATAAAGGACTTGTCACGCCCTGGGCTGGCGCACGGTGTGACCAACAGTGCCACGATTCTGAGGATCAGCTCGTACGTCAGAATTGTCGGATCAGCGCACGTGAAATTGCTGTTGAACTGTCGATAAGCAAAGGAACTGTGCATCACATAATCCACAAAAAGCTTGGTTATGGCAATGTTTGTGCACAGTGGGTGCCCAAGCATCTCTCAGAGAATCTGAAGACGGTGAGATTCGGTGTTTGCCTGGCACAGCAGTTTCTACACTGAAGCCATCCACACTCTTCCCACGCGCTGGGATCAGTGTATCAATGTCAATGGCGATTGCTTGTAGTTGTACTGCTCCACATGAACTGTAATTAGAATATTGTTATTAAAATTTCTTTGCATATAACTATAGTCTCCTTTTCATTTCGGCACACCTTATAGATTAGATTAGGACAAGATTTTCCTATACGCATATATGATGACACATTTCACTTTTGAGCTACGAATTGTGTTCTTATTCTTAACATACCGCTGCACGAAAATGATAATCCTCTAAAAAAATCGACCAGGAGATTTGAATGAGTCGCCGTATTTTTGACGTCACTGAGTACGATAAAACACTATCTTTGAAAAGAATGTTATTTTTATTTTTAAATATGAGTGAACTTTAGAGAGAAATATTAACTTGTGACACTAAAAGCTAATGAAATGTTCGCTTGAGACACTAAAAGCGAAAAATTGTTTCTCATATGCTTATTCATTAATATTTAGTTTCTAGACGTAGCATAAGCATTGAGATTGCTCAAAACTTTTTTTATTTTCTTGCACATACATGTTTTTTTCCTAAAAATGCAGAATTGATGTTATTATTAAAATATTATTCTACTATCTTTAGGTCTCAAATGAAAAGACACAACGAAATTTCAAGGAACCATGATGATTTTAGGAGATAACTCGTTTATAACATCTAATAAGCGTGGAAATCTACACAGAAAGAAACTCATTTAACCATTTTCGGGTCTTTGAATTCATTTGGTGTCACTGAAGTAATCTGGTTTTATATGCATTTCAGCTTATACTTTTGGCTGGGGAAAGTTTGATGGGACCTAGATGGCTACTTTAATTGGATAGAAATAAAACTTTTAATTAATAGAAAAGAATACAGGAATAATTCTAAATATGAAGCATTTCTGAGGTTTTTTCAATTTAATTGGCCCCTCTCGTCGATCTGGGCGTGTTCGGGCCAACACCCACTTTGCTCAGTACTACCCCTGCCACCACGATGCTTCGAGGCTATTAGACATTACTGTTTTCAGTTTTAAATATGCATGAAGATCAGTGGAACAGACCGTAAAACCATTGTAGATTTCATATTCTTTGTATACAACAGATTGCTTTAAAATTGTAAGCTCTTTCAATAAATATCATTTAGTTGTAGTGTTTTGTATACATTTTTCACGAATTTTGGCATAAAAAGTCTGCAGATCCCTAAATACAGAATGAAATCGCCCTAACTATACAGTTTCCAACAAATACAATAGGTATTTTACAATATTTTTGAAACGCATTGTGATGGAACTGTTGGGATCTATATATTTAAAATAATGTGGTAAAACCCTCAGACATTTCACCAGCCCCAACCACCAGATTAATTTCAACATTTTGTTTCTTCATTTAAAAGGTTATGACGTCTATGTATGTCACCAATGGTCGTCTATCTCCACACACCCCCATTCCATTTTCGAATGAAATCGAAAAAGCACTTCTCCTCTGTTCATTGTCTGTGGGTAAAGCTTTTAGAAATTCCCCAGCCCCACCCACCTAAGCGATTTCAACAATTTTTCTTTTATATGAAATCTTATGACAACTAGATATGTCGTCAAGGGTCGCCTGCCCCCCCACCACACCCCATTTTTGAACGAAATCGAAAAAACTCTTTCCCAATGCACATTCTGTATGGGGAAAAAACCTTTGGGCAGTCGCCAACTGCAACCACCCGACGGATTTCGACAATTTGTATTTCATATGAAAGCTTATGACGTCTAGATACGTCACCAAAGGTCGTCTGCCCCTCTACCAACAACCGACATTTTCGACCTACTGTACATTCTCTATGGGGAAACACTTTGCACAGTTCGCCAGCAACAACCATCCATCAGATTTCGACAATTTTTATTTCATATGAAAGCTTATGACGTCTAGATATGTCTTCAAGGGTCGAATGCCCCACCAACCCCATTTTTGAACGAAATCGAAAAAACGTATAGAGATTGTATGGAGGAGAAGTGTTTTTTCTATTTCGCTTAAAAATCTGGGTGAGGGCAGGCGACCCTATATGACATATCTAGACGTCATAACCTATCAATTAAAAATAAAATTATCGAAATCCGTCGGGCGGTTGTTGCTGGCGAACTGTTCAAAGGTTTTCCCCCGTATAGAATGTACAGTAGAAAATAATTTTTTTTTTATTTCGTTCGAAAACGGGAGGCGGGGGCAGGCGACCCTTAATAACATATCTAGACGTCATAAGCTTACATATGAAACAAAAATTGTCAAAATTGGGAATAAAGGGAATAATATTATCTGCATTATCTGTAATTGGACCGTTTCACCTGATTTGCGGTCTTTCACGCAATGTTTCTGATTACCACTGTAATTTCAATTTTAAGTCAATACCTTTATCTTTTTACTCTCCGCTCGACGCTGTTTTAGCTACCATTTCGCTTAAATCTATTTTTAATTGCACACTTTCATCCACGATATCACGATACAGTTACTTTTGGAGTTCACAAATATATTTATCGAGAAATCCGAGCCAAACTTTTCACGTGAAAGAGATGCACGAAAAACGGACCCTCTAGAAATCCGTGCTTTATAAGTGGATAATAATGAAGTAGATTTGATTTGTGTTAAGCACTGTTTATTTAATGTCTAACAAGCAAAAGCGTTATTTTTTCAACTAAAAATTTAATTTTTTTAACAGCGCAGGGTTGAATTTCACTTTGTGATCATTCCGAGTCCCGCGTTCTATCGTGTTAAAGAAATCCACCAGCAGTTTGTACCACAATAAGAGATATGGTACTTGTAAAAACTGTCTTTTTGTAATATAAAATCCTTTACTCGTTAATTATTTCTCTACAAAGAAATGTGACATCCACCTTAGAGTTATATTAAATTAGTTAAAAAGGAGAACTGAATTCAATAGAATTAATTCATCCCTCAAATTTTTGAGTCTATAGTCAATTGAGATGCTGAAATTCCTATCAGTTTGTTCATCCATAAATGGGTTATCAGATTCTTACCAGTATGAACGGCAATAAGGGAAGAATAAGTAAATTTATGTAATATACTAACTCAGAAATTGAAGAAGAAAGGAGACTTCAAAACGTATTTAGAAATAAGAAAAGTCAATTTATAGTTTCGCAAAAATAATAATATTAAAATCTATTTGAAAGGAATTTAATACACTACGTAACCGAAAATTTCTACAGAAGTTCTACCTTATAACTCTTATATTTAAGAAAGCGTGTTAATACATCAATTTCATAAAACAATTTCTAAAACTTGATGCACAAATTCAAAATAAATGATGTGGTATTGCAACTGTCTTAATGTCATTATTATTTCCTTTTTTCCCAGAAATAAGAAACCGCTTCGTAAGTTACACATGATTGTAGTCAGTGTGACGATGAAACAAAAAGACGTGACCTCAAGGACATTCTGGAAATAGATTTTAAGTGATTAAAGGTGATACTTTCCATCCGTAAGGTTTAATAGAAAACAATTGGGAGGCAGATAATTTTCTCCGAAGTCATGATAAATTGCATTCCCTTGTACCAGACACGTAATCTTTAAATGACTGAGCTCAAATGCTGTATTTATTCACTTTTTGATTAATATACGATAAATAAGTCTTTTTATTAAATTATGCAATATATTTTTCTTTACTTTCATCTATTTCTGTTTTATACATTTAAACATATATAATTTTTCATCCAACCCTCTGTTGCTTCTTAACCATATAAAAATAAATTCATAGCATTTCATGAACTCAAAACTATACATATTTTCTGTTCAATAATAAAATCTTTTCTCAACGAACTTTCTTAAGCCATTTATAAATCGGTACTCATAAATTTTTGCAGGAAATTTGTTAGATATTACTGGTGTCTCCGATATGAACAAGATAATATTCGATAAAAAATTAATTATTCGTTCATTAATTCGTATATAAGAATTTTATTTTTTACTAAGAATAAATCATTTTTAAAAATAGAATACACTTTGCAATTGCATTTACAATGGGTATTCTATTTTTATCCGAAATCTTAAAGCAACAACAAAATGACTACTAACACCATTTTGAAATCCTCATCTAGAATTTGAAACTCCAAAATAAAACAGATATATTGAGTTTTAAAAAAAATTATACGAAAATGACAGATGTTACCAAGTGCATATGTTGAAACAAAAAGTTGTTAAATAACATATAAAATAATATTAGCAAAAGGGATTAAAATGTAAAAAAAATTCAAAAGAGGAGGCCATTGAAATAGTCTAAAATCGTCAAAGATAGCGATATTCAAAGCTGTATAACTCTGTCAGTTTTAATCACAGAAGAGAGGAACATCTTTGCTCAAAGTATTTGTGTGTAAAAAATATATTATTAGATATGACTATTAGGGACGGCAGACTTTATGAAAATTTATTGCAATTTTTCCAGCAGCTGACTCTCATAGCAACAAAAAAAAGATGACGTTATTTATAGCATTTTTCCAAATGAAAGTGTATGAATATCTCTTACCGTTTATAAATTAGTTATTGGGACACCATTAGAATGCCTTATGTATAAATTAAGCATTATATAAAACATGGTTAGAATGATTAAAAACTAAATAAAAAGCTAAATATTTTTAATTCCATCTTGTACCTGCATACTAATATGAACTTGGGAATTTTCGATTTCGACATCATGTGACAATGATTTTGGTGATATAAATTCTTTTAAGTGTTTTGTTTCATCTCATTTATCTCATTCTACTTATATTAAACTAGTATTATAACTCTTAAAGTTTCTGACAATTTTCTTATAAATATAAAAACGTATTTGTCAAAATATCTTCAAATTTTCTTGGTCTTGAAAATATATCTATTCTTACTGACAAGCTATAGTATTTTTTAGTATAACGCAGTTTTATTATGTTCCTCTTTAAGAAACACAATAAAAAAGTCCTTAGAAATTTTGGTATTCAAATGTAGACTGTACAGAATTTTAAA